>OW203761.1:4792298-5004548 GCA_934045905.1 Leuctra nigra
AAGGGGCCAATTATTCACAGTGCTATTATTTTAATGTCACTTATATTCCAGTGAATGCATATTTAAGGCAATGGCATATTAATTATTCTTGTAAGGTAAGCATTGATAAACGAACCAACAAGGTCCTAGGGTAAGGCTATGGGGAACTGTAAACTTTATTATTGAAATGCTGTGATACGTTTGTATCATACATTTTTTTATAATTATATGCTTAGGAAATGTTTTCAATATAGTTTCACTATTGCTTTGTAAGTATAGAATAGTGGAATTAAATTAGTAATGGTAATTGAAGTTACTTGTAAGTATAGTAATGAGACGGAAAAAGTGATTTAGGCCCGGTCTGAAGAAATATTACCTTCCTTCGAGTGCAGACAATTCTGCTACTGATTTTCCTTTGTTGGTCAAATTTCACTTTCAGCTTGGGGTGAAATGACTCCGAAAACACGCGAGAAAACAGCAGAGAATGTTCATCAACAGAACTGAGAGTAGTTTTATCGAGCGGATTTGCAATTTGAAAACGTATCAAAAGACCAAGTCGTGAGTTTGATCTGGGCCGATCGATCAAACACGTTTGATTGGTTGA
Organism: Leuctra nigra; assembly: GCA_934045905.1. Lineage (NCBI taxonomy): Eukaryota > Metazoa > Arthropoda > Insecta > Plecoptera > Leuctridae > Leuctra > Leuctra nigra. Next base: position 4,792,882 of record OW203761.1, read on the forward strand.
CAAGAAAATAATGCAAATCCTCTCTGCTGGAATTTTATACTTTATACACTCTAAGTAGGTAATTGAACTTTTTGTTGCATTTGTGATTTCAAGCAACAAAAATAAAATAAAATTGCATAAACGCTAGGTATAAAGAGCTAGGAACTTTTATTATAAGCACATGTCTACCTAACACACTGTCATAAATGCATAAAATGCAGCTGTTTTTACAGGCGAGTGCAGTCCAAGATGCATCAACGTTTATTGCAGATAATGCACGGAACTTATTTGTTGTCTGCACGCAGAATTCTCGCCCAGGGCTGAGCCAATGTGATTCATACTCTCAGTCTCCTAGAACCTGCATTTCTAGTTGAAAATTGTTTCTTGATTTCATTTTCAACTCTTTCACGAACCACTTTATAGCTTTTCGTGCTTATAGGACCATAGGACCAAACAGTAACTATAGTCCATAATCATTTAGTTGCCAATAGAACCCATCTCTGAAAATTATATTATTATTTCTTTGCATATTTTCAAACGTTTGTGCTTCGTTTATTTGTAAGCACCGGATATTTTAAGTGGATGGTGCCAGATAATAGTAGAACAGGCACTTATAAAATTGGCATATAATTATACAGAGTAAACCTAGTACTTCAAGACAACTTATACAACGTTATGATTTCTCATTTGGTATCAATTGCAAAAGATATGAAACCATTTACTAATAATTAATTTATGACTGGGTGATAATCACTTAGTATTTTTATCCCCGCCTAATGAGGATTCTTAAATCGTTTCTTTTAGTTGATATCTGCAGATTATTTTACTCTGACACCAATGATTCACATACTTACAATATTTTAATGAAGTTAGTACCTAAATAAATGGAAATGAATCGTCACATTACGGTTCATTATCATTTGGTGGGAGGTCTGAGGAGCTCTTCTATTCGACTTTGATGTACTTTCATTGCTTTCTCTTTGTACAACTCGTCCGTTCCTCCAATCTAGCCGAAATTTGACCAGGTATACTAACATGCTCCTGCCCAATAAACATGAAATCATGGTGAAGTTCTTCAAACTTTATACAACCTTTTTGGTTTTCACACAGCAAGAGAAATACACAAATCTGTGTTATTCAATTTTATTTTGTGAAAATTAAATGCCCAACATAGTCATTAGCAAAGAACATGCATCGTTTTACTCCCTACATTTTTACTCGGAGGTGTTGTATTGTATGTAATAGGGCAGGTAGTAACAGCCTATAGTATAGGGTAAACAAGTGATGGTGCCTGATATTTTCACGAGGGGATGAGAAACCCTGACCCGCAGTAATTTCACAGCCATTATGATATAAAGTCGTGTGCACCTAAGTGTGAAGAATTGATGGTCATTGCGTGGCTTCCAATCATTTGATCCACCATCTTGGAATCATCAAATGGGCGTGAATTCACGAGCATGACGTAAAAAAGGTACCAGACTTGATCTATTCATTGGCTAATCGTCTACCAATCGTGAGCTTGCTAGGCGTGCCTTACGTAATAACAGGTAAAGAAGTGGGAGATGATAATATATAATCCAGTCGTGGGACTGTTTTTTACTGAGGTAATCTTGACCTCAAATCTGACTTACGTACGTATGCGTGAGAAGAATTAATTATGTGCTTGTCCCTAAGTCAAGGCTCCATCGTTTCATTCCGAATGTTTTGCGCTCTGGCCGCGCGGTGACGTCACTTCTGACGTCGCGACGCCGCTGCAGCTCTCCGAGAGGGAAAGCGAGCGTCTGCGCGCGCCGCATGTCGCGTCACGTGCGCGTCACATGTCGGGACGCGCGTCGGCGCACTGGACGACGCCGATAGGCCGTGCAGACTGCAGCTATCCGAGAGGGAAAGCGAACTGTTGCGCTTCTGCCCGACGCGGTATCAGGGGATGATGAGAGAGGGTGGAGTAGACACGAGCAACAAGTGGGGACGCGCGGGTCGATAGTCACCCTCCACGTGACATGCGCGGGATCGCGGGTTCGAGACCAGGAGACGAGGCGAGGACAACACGAGGAGGTACGCTTGCAGTTGGAACACATGCAGAGCTTCCTCACAACATTAGCTGGATGCGCTCACAGTTTCTTGTGCAATAATATAAAATATGTATCTTTTAAAAAGAGTAATCATTTGTTAGTGGAGCATTCAGAAGCATCAATTGTCATTCATGATACTATTTATCTTTCAATAAGTAACACTGCAGTCTATGAGATAAGACATAATACCATACATAAAGCAATTGAGTGAGGCATCTTTCTTCCGTCTTGTGCAATCCCGCGACTCCATTTTGAAATCATTATGTCATTATCAAATTGAAAAGACGTCTTCAAACGGTGTAATTCAGTCACAGGCCGAGTCCTCGAAGACATGATTGAAATTATTCAAACCACGAGAGGAAAAACCAGTCGACTTATTTGGTCATCGGACGAAAACCTGGTCGCCTGGTTGCTAATTTCTAGCTTTGTTAATTAATTTCAAGCCAAGCAAGAGAGCTGCACTCTCATCATGCTTGCTGCAAGAAGAGTTTTTGTCACTCTGACGTCTCGATGTGGCACTGACATGAGGAGGGGGAGGGGGAGGAGGGGCAATGAGTCATTGGTCCGTGCCCGCGTGTCCGTGCCGTGCCCGCGTGTCCGTGCCCGTGTGTCCGTGCCGTGCCCGCGTGTCCGTGCCCGTGCCTGCCGTGTGCCTAGAGGACTGATCACTCGTTGCCTCAGCTCTGGACGAGCACGTCCTGATCAATCATTTGAACTCTGCTGTGAGAACAACGGGGCCGTGTCTGAGACACGCTCGTGCGCCCAGACAGCCACGCTTCACCCTCCTCTCAACACCCAACAATCACTACTTATTGATTCGGATTCGGATCAAGAGACGGCTAACGGAGGAGTAAAGAGAGATTTGATTCGCTTCCTGCGCATTATTAATACTTGACCGTTGAGTTGCTGTAAACCATCTCATAGTCTCACTTCCTGATCCCTTCATGATCCTTATTTCATACTTCGCACCAATCAAATAATATTATACCTATTATGATTAGGTTTGGACGTCTGTAGACAATGAAACAAATATTTCCAACTGGCTTTGGCGTTGGTTCTGCTTGCTCGAACAGTGATGCGTTTCTAATGTGATTTTGGTGGCTCGTTTTACGAACCTTGATCGAAGGAAGTGAATTATTCCTGACAACAATCACCTATTGTTTGATTTCCTGCGATGCGTCGCCTGGCAACCGGCTACAGAGGAATTAGCGACAACAAAGCGGAGGTCAAACAGAGGGAGGTCACTTCTACACATCGGGTCATTGTTTAGTTGATCACAACAATAAGTGAAACACTCTTCCTCGATTAAAAAATACATTAAAAAAATGTAAACTGAAAGAAGAGAAAAACCCGAATTGACTCCCAACTTCCGCTTGCTGTGATCTGCATTGGTTAAAATAACTCTGTAACTTAGAGGTAGAAAGCCGGAAGTCCATTTCAATGATTCCTGAGGTGCTAAAAAAACAGTAATCCTGCCTTCATCCAATCATATTGTAAAATTGTAATGGTGACATGAGATGATGGGTCATTGTGTAAGAGTAAGAGAGCTGCATTTGTTGACATCAGTCCTTGATTTAGTAATTCCAAAAGAGTTCAACAGAAAGTCGAGAAAATTGATAAATACCTATAGTTGAGATTTATTGATGATTTATTCTGCGCAAGCTCAGTTGGTTCTATCAGACTTGGCGAGCCAACTAATTAATCATCTCTTATACGAAGTCACGTTTAAATTAAGACACAGGGTACAAAAACGTTTTAATTCTTTTTTCACTGATTAAAAAGAATAATCATATTAATTTTCCACGGCTGAGCTGTCAGAGCGAACTGCTGGACAGATTGTTTTGCGATCGCCTAATGGGTCTCCTCGTGCTCCGTCACCGTCTAAGTGGTTGGGGGGGGGGGGGGGGGGGGGGCGATCACACATGCAGAGCGACGTCACTTCCGTCGAGAAGTGTGGGAAAGTCGGGCAGGTGCTCGACGATCATGTCGTGACGTCATCCCATGCGCAGGCGCAATGACAGGCGGCAGTCAGCCGTGTGGCTGCGTGGGATGAAACAAATGACTGTTCTGTTGTCATTGTGATGGGGTGACGGCATTGCAAGACACGAGGATTCATTGGGGACTATCCCAGCATTTGTCGTCGCCACTTTATACATCAGCAGGTCTTTGGGGGGGTGAGAGGACCTTCCCCCCCACCCCACAGCATAAGTGACAGATTCACATACCGTACCCTTCACGTACCGATACCGTTCACATGCAACAATTTTTTTATACTACGTACACATTTAAAAATTCTACACGATGGGCACCCCACACGTGTCTGTTTAACCCTAGAAGTGCCAGGGCTAAAAAGTGTATAGTGCCAGCCCTATTTAGCAGAAATGTGGACGTAATAGGGAAAATTAATTTGAAGATGAAATAATTGTTCAACAATATTGGGATCGATTTTAAAAGTTTCAGAACACTCTAAAGAATCATATGAGAACATGAATTTTTTTTTCATAATATCAATTGATTAAAAATATTATTTATCGTATACAATTTTATTTCAAATAAACAAGGTTTTTGCCAAATTATTTGCTCAAAATAATCACTAAAGACCACAATCGTTTTTATAAAAATACATATTATTTACAATGCTGAGAAATACCAAAAAAATAATCAAACAATTATCTGCAATAGAATAAAAGATACGTTGATTTTAGTTGGTGCGCATGCGCAATTTGCACACATGGTAACAATAGGCGATAATTCACCGCCATCTTTATAAATCCTGTTTCACGGCCTTCTAAAGTAATTTTATCGACTGATCCAGCTCAACAATAATTGATCCTCTTGATCAAATACACAAATCCACCAAAAATATACTCTGTGCGCCCTTAAATAAAATTTAGGGCCCAAAATTTACGAAGTGTCGAAAAAATCGACAGTGGCACTATAAATGTGATGCGATCTGTGAATAGGGACCTGTGGGTGAAAGAGTTAGTTTGCTGCAAAATGCAGTTATGTGTTAAAACGGCTATTTTATCGATTTTCGGATTATGGCTCTATCTGCTACCTAGTCGTGTTTTCTTCAGACTCGGTAAATACAAATACTAAAAAAAATCTAAAAAAAAAAAAAAAAAAAAAAAAAAAAAAAGTTTGTTGTTTTATTTTAAACAAAATTTTCCTGCTTGTAAATTTTTGAATAATAAAATTTGAAAATATACAACTTTTTTTATTTATTATCAGAATTTAATAATTTTTTTTACGATGTATTCCTTATTTTTTCCTCTTTTCAAAGAGCTGAAAAGCTGGAAATCACTATCCTTCACCCACAGGTCCCTTTTCACAGATCGCATCACAAATACAGTTTCAAGTGTCAAAAAAATCGACCTTGGCACTTGGAGGGTTAAAGAAATTTAATTTTTCTTAATGGTTTTATCGAGGGTTTTATCGTGTTTTATTGTCCATGTATTTAGAAGTTATCATGTATCTAATGTATTGTGTTTTACTATATTTACACTTGTGGAATGTTAAATTCTGTTGTAAATAAAGGATTAAAATAAAATAAAAATAAAATAAATTTAAAATGTTTTTTATTTTATTCAATGAAATTTCGGAGCTATGAAGTATCAATTGCAATTTGCAATAAAGAGCTCCTGCCTTCAACTATGGGGAGGGGGGGGGGGGGGGGCTCCTTTAACGACGTCGGCTCCATCCAGACCGCAATTGTTTTCGTTAGCAGACTTGTACAAAGCGAGCGAAAAGCGAGGGGAAGGGGCGCCATTTGCCCAACGCGAAATCATCTCAAAAAAGCTAGAGGATTAAACCAGATCTTGGAAAAAATACTACACAAATGTTGGCTAAGTAATAAGTTATAAGTTACTTGCAGCTGGCAGTAATTTATATTTGCAGTCATTATTGCCATTGAAAAATCACATTGTATAGTGTTTGTAATTGTAACTTTCATTTTCGTTAATAATATTTTATAATTTTGTCTTTGGGAACCTGGGGTAAGTAATTTATAAATTTGAATTGCCATAAAATAAATGAAACACAACATGATATTTATATTCACACCCTTAACTTTGAGTGTGAGAATATGTCGCCGATCAACTCAGAGATGGATGTATAGCAGTGATTTGAGTAATGAGCAGTTACGAAAGAAGATGAAAGAGGAGGGTTGAAGAGGACCATGGAAGTTGGAACACAGTTACATAAATGCTACATAATATCAGCTTTAGGACATCTTGATTGCTCTCTAATTATTCGAAATGTATAGTTGTAATTATTGATGCTACATCGATGGGAATAATTACGTGCATGTCGAAGATCTCTGCATCACACGCCAACAGAGGTTGTTTTTAATCGTTGTCTCGTTTTATGATAGTAAATTATACACTTGGCATTTTAGTGCGTGCTGAAATTAATTACTCGTTTGATTTTCAATCAGCAACACTCGGCGGCCATCTTTATTAGGACTCCAGCTCGCTACACTTCATCATCATTAATTCCACATTAATCGGCCTTGGTATTACTTGAGTTGGTTCTAAATTATTATTATCTTCAGTAATAGTCTGCGGAAGATTTATTGTTGAGTTTAGGATCCAGGTGTCAATTATAAAGGACCAGACTTCTGATAACATGGTTTAGCTCATGGCTTTCAATTATCATTCCATGTCTAGTGAATAGTGATACAATGTACGAGGGAACAAAGATGTGGAGCTCGAGTGGCACTGAGATCTTATTCTTGTCGGCATGCTTCAACGAACAAACTTACATCCAGGAGGTTCATTTACAGTTGCACATGGAAGGGAATGTGGGAGGAGAGGATAACTTATATAATTGATAATTTACAGATATTATGTAAAATCTGGGTAAAATTTCGAATTTAATTGAAAGAATTCAATGTCTGCATTCATGTCAAACTTTGTACCTAGGAATTATTATTGAAACTGAATGTTGTGTATAGGCGCTTTGCACCTTCTGCGCAATAATCAATCTATAATCAATCACTCACTACACTATTTACCCAAAGTAACTGAACGACATGCTATTTGATCTTGAAATCTTCTCCTACACTGAGGTTTATGCTTATGTGGGTATTTATTTTTATTAAAACTGCTAAAACTGAAATCCATTAAAAAGAGCGTATAGGCTGGGTACAAGGTGGGTATTTGAATGAGTGGGACGTTGCTTCGAACTAAAAAGGACCAAATGTGACTTAGGGGCTTAATTTACAGTCATATTCTCTTCCTATGGTCTCCTGACACTGGGACTGGGACTGTGACTTGGACTGGGAATGAGACTGGGACTTGTGTGTACGCTCTTGGAATGCGATCCCATCGACCTTGCTGTCCATGACATGAGTGACAGAGTGTGTTTGTGTGTATTTCGGCGGAAGAGTTGACATGACACGTCCGTCACGTGTTCTCGCGTGAACTTTCCTCTTGATCGTGGAGGCCGCGTTGAACAAGATTCTGCACTAAACACAAGAGTCTGTGCTCATGATGTCACATCTTGATTTAATCATCTGACCTTGATATCTCAGTGCAATCGTCCTGGGAACACGTGTTACTTTTGACAGAAAAACATCATTATAGAACAAGTGAGATTCCAGACAAATCATACATTGTATATTAATAAAAAATCACTCAGTGCAAGAACAGCAGTCATGATTTCACCTTGAACAATACAACATTCAGCACGGAAAAGTGATGTCAAAAAAGAGGTGAAGTCAACACGTTACCTAATTTAAATGTAATAAAAAAAAACTTTCAAAATTAACTCTGTAAAAGGCATTACAAACAATCCAATTTTTGAATTAATAATTTTTGAATAAATAATTTTTGAATAATTTTACTACTGTATAGTGTACTGTATACTATCCTATCCTTTCTGATCACTCCTTCCATATCACGCCTTCGCCATATCACTTCTTCCACAACCCACATCACTTCTATCTCAGGGCTGTGTTCTCTGTTGCTGTTCTGTTGGAGACTTGGCTGCTGTTTTTACAATGAACATCTTTTTATTAGGGATTTGATCTTGTCAGAAGACACGATATTTTAAAATGTGAATGAACATTTGAACTGTTTGACATTTTATAAATTACAAAGAGAAATTCCAATATGACAGACGACACCCTCGCTGCCTATACCCATGCATTCTTCTCACATCATAACTCATAATAAAATCCCCCTCAATTCTGTTCCTACCCTTTGAACTTGTCTGCTCATCTACCCCATGTCTGCGTGTCGGCGTGTCTCGTCTCTCGTGACATCGTGTCTGCAGACACGGCGGACATTTTACCTGATTTCCCTTTCTCGTCAGACGTCATATCGTAAGTAAAAGAGGACAGGGATTTGCTGTCATGAGTTTCTAATATGTTGTAATGTTGGATTCGACGAACAATTTTCTTCGCTTTTTTCTGTTGATTCCAAACGGTCACCTAAAATTCCGCATCAAATAATATGGGGGGTATAGGTAGGTACATACCTCCTAATTGAGCTAGCGTAGCGAGCGTCACCACGGTATTCTTATGCCACTTTCTCTGTGTGTTCGTTTGTTTGTTTGTTTTTTTGCCTGCACTGCCAGCCCAAGTCAAACCGCACAACTAATCGATCTGAAATTTTGCACTTACTATAACGTAATCTGAGGTCTCTGGGATCGTTTTTGAACAGGATCCAGTGATTGCCCCGCAGAGCATATTTTGGTTTTACTTCTCAAAATTAAAATTAATTAAACATCTGAGATCGACAATAGCAGCGATTGTCATCACTTACCATATTATCTACACAAAATTATATTATGCGACAATTGCCATTCGACGACATAATTTCGGAGTTTTGCGCGTGTTTGTCAATCATTAATTAAATTGTAAAGCCGCGTTTACAATTTTTTATTTTTTATTTATTGAAGTCGCACTTTTATAGGCCCCCTAAGCTTCGTAGGCCCTATGCAGATTGCCTATGCTGCCTTATGGATAATACGGCCCTGGGTGGAAATTCGTGCATCGAAGGGGTGGAGGGCCTCACAGTCACAGCAATACGCGGGTCCGAGCCGCACAGGCCCGGAAATTGTAGGAATTGTACACAAATTATGGTTTGTGCTCATTATAGTTATGCAAGCCTTTGCATTTCTTTGCCTCTCAAGTTTGCATATGTTTAAACTTCTCTTTGAGTTGACAATTCCATATTGTCCACTCCTGAGCTTCACAATGACATATTTTTGTATCAATATTATTCCAAACCATTCTGGACAATTGTACCCCTGGCAGCCATTTAGTAGTAGCCTATCAGTTGGGAAGTGTTACGTCACACGAAAACACCACGAGCGATGTGGTCGAACCCAGGCCTCCAGATGACCTTCTACCGGTGATGAAATGCAAGTGCAATGCTGTTTGCAGTGATGTCAACAGCACGAATGACGAGGATTCATGGAATATGTAAATCCGTGTGTTGGTTGCGTGTCGTGGGGTGAGTGGCTGCCGTCGAGCTCGGTGGCACCATCACAGGTGTCTGCAGAGAGACAGAGAGGGCGCATGGGACGGAGAGGGCCGCGGTGTGTCATGTGCGACAGAGAGGGCGCATGTGGCAGCACGTGAGCGAGACGGAGAGCGATGATTGCTGTGTGTGGGAACGCGGCTGCCGCACACTTTCCCACGAGCCGGCGAGCGAGGGGACACGCTTCCACCTGGGCCCCCGGCCCCTGGCTCCCCCCCACTCGCCCTATATAACCATTAGTACCCGCGGCGGCGGGGAAACTCTCACACTTCTCTCCGTGACGTGACAGCGAGCAGTCGTCGACGTGAACCTAGTGTCAGTTATCGATCAACATGAGTCCGGGATCCAGTTATATGATCGGAGCCGCGGAGTACGACGATCAGCCGATATCGCGGACTTATCAGTACAGGAAGGTAAGCATCATCACCCTCTTCTTCTCCAATCAGAATCATCGACTAGGCGTAATATTACTTTATCAAAGTACAATGTTGTTGTTGGTAATGTGTGTTGGTTGATCAACCGTTCTAGAAATTGCTATCATTTGGCAACCTCAGTGAAGGATTGTGTGTTGGTGTGTGAGCAGTGTTGACCCTTGTACCACGTGACTGACCTGTGTTGTCTGTTGTTCTCAGGTTATGAAGCCGATGTTGGAACGCAAGCGTCGCGCGCGCATCAACCGGTGTCTGGACGAGTTGAAGGAGTTGATGGTGTCCGCGTTGCAGTCCGAGGGCGAGAACGTCAGCAAGCTGGAGAAGGCCGACATCCTCGAGCTGACAGTTCGTCACCTCCACAAGCTGCGTCGTCAGCATTCCCTCGGTCTGACGCCGGAGGCAGGCTACGCCGATCGCTTCCGTGCTGGCTTCACTCACTGCGCCGCGGAGGTGACGCAATATCTGGCCACCGCCGCGACGCCGGCCACCGTCGACCCCGCCGCCGGCGCCAAGCTCATCCAGCACCTCGGCAGCTGCATCCGACAGATTGAAAGCGCGGCGCGAGAGAGCACCTCCGCCTCCCCCACCGCCGGCGTCCACCAGTGTTACGGCAATGTGTACACTCCCCCGGCGTCGCCGCGGCTATACGAAGCGTCGACATCGCCCACCCTCAACACCCGCGTCCTGGAAGTGGCGTCGTCGGCGTCGTCGGACTCTGTGTGGAGGCCGTGGTGATTGACGGCAAGAGTGTTGATAGTTCTGTTACTCGAACCAATACGTGGACATGAGAGTTTCTTTATAATAGTGTCTTATTTACAACACACATTTTACTGCAAGATCAAGATGCCTAAAGTCAACACTTAGAACATAATAAGGTGTGTGTTGTATAATGTAAATGATAATTAATAATTACCTACGGATAATCTGTGATATGAACAATTCAATATTGGACAATATTTGTCCGAAGAGTTGGTCGGAATGATAAAGATGATATATTTTTCTGAAGTTTAGTAACTTACTAAATATTGTGATATTATATTATATAATTTAATTTAAATTTAATTATATGAAAATAAAAACCTTCAGATTTTCAATCTTACATAATGTTGTTGCGTAACAATGAGTTAAATCCTTCCATTTCTCTTCCCAAACTCCTGACCAGAATGAAAGGAATCCCGGGAGAAATAGTTTGAACTAATGTCTCCAAAGCAAATTGAGCTAAGCTTGTGGAAGGAACTGCATCATGAATAGCAAATAGGTACAAAGTCATGCGTATTTTCCGATTTCTTCCTCGGTATTAATTTCACCATCAGATAAATTGCGTTACAAGCTTAATTACAGCTAATAAGATTTTATACTCTCGATAACTTCATGGCTTGCCACGCAGCGGCCAGTCGTTAATTATCTCGTCAAACAATTTTGCTTAGTTTTTTATGCTCCCAATAAAACCGGTCGATGTAAAAATCTGTTCCCTGCGCCTTGTGCACGTGCTCACAATTCAGTGTACCGCGGTAATTAGTAATCGCCGAGTGAGAGTAACTAATACTAATAGCAGTAGCAGTGTTACTCATGCTGCTGGCAGAACCAGACAATCTGTCAGCTGACCAGGGGCGAAGCGTCAGGGGAGACAGGGGAGACACTGTCTCCCCTGTTAAAATGATATAATGTACTAATATGTATTTCATTAACCTAAAATTATTGTAATTGTTTTATTTTCATTTGATATATCAATTAGTGTTTGATTTAAACTCATTGAGTGTCATTTGAAAATCGTGTTCAATTTGGCGCTGTTATGAAACTTGGCTCTGCCCGCGCAATTCCAATCGGGTATCTAAATAACATGGGAGACTTTCTCAGATACGTCTACCTCGTTTATCTCTCATCCTTCTTCCACTCGTTGTTTCCAGCTTTGGATGTTTTCTTTCTCTCTCGCACTCGCAAGTCAAAGGCGCGATCCCATACCGCATGTGGGTAGTCTGTTTGCTAATATAGTGAAATAAAAGACATGTCTACTGTGCTATTTTAGTCCCGTAGCCACGCCACAGTACCAAGCGATTCATTTCGACTGTACTCGTCACACACCGACACGAAATTCACTCACTCACACATACGCGCATTTAAAGCCCATGCGCGGCAACACATAATTCTCAGAATAGCAATAAACTATAAAATCTGTGTGACATCATGAGTTGACATAAAACTAATTCTTCACCCAATGAAATTACCTACGTTGTACACAATCATGTAATTTTTAATTATAGATTATTGTGATTATTGCGTTGTATTGTGTCTCCCCAATGTTGGGATGCACGCCTCGCCACTGCAGCTGACATCTTATCGTGAGATAAAATAATCAATTCGATAACTAATAGCATCATTCAGGGGAATCCTGTGAGGATGAAAGTACGATATAAGCATTGGGATTGTCAACTAGATTGACTCCTCATGAATGACAGTTGGCTCAGTGTGTAGCGCACTGTTCTGTCATTGGTCTCGTGTCCGAAGCTATCACTATTCCAATTCAGACTTTGACTATTCTTCATTCATCAATAAATAAACAATAACTATAAACTTAAAAAACGATATAATTCATTTATTTCCGCAGTAATTTTAAAGCGTGCAGATTATTGAATCTCGCAATATTTGAGTGCTCGTTCTGTCGTAAGCAATAATTAAAATTATTCAAAGGTTACCTCACTGTATTGGACCAAAATTAATTAGAAGCTTTCATTGGCATTCAAGCATCGAACTCTCTTGATTAGAGACGGTTTGGAACAAAGGGACGTTATTAATATCATCAGAATCGTGTACACATTTCTTTTCAACGGGGTTATCAACTGTAACATGTTTATATTTGAACTCCTTGACTTGAATTCTTCGAATGGATTTCCAGCTCATGTTTTTCATGCCTGTTCGCATGTCACTGTGCGGCAAAGTGCTAAACAATTAGCTATTATTCCTGCATTCAATTGAAACCCTGAGCAGAATGTCGGCGGTGCGCATGATCGACTTGCAAGACCAGAATGCGATGTTGATTGGTATTGGAAGTGCGCATGCGCTCATAGACTTTTTATTTCGGATGGAGAGAAAGAAAATGCTGAAATAATGAAACTCATCAAAATGTGTTGAGTTGAAATTCACTTAGAGTCGGTACACGTTTTCGGCAAACTGGTTCGTCCGAAAACATTTCAGTTGCAGTGTTCTTTGGTTTTGCTAACAACATGTTCACTGAGATGCACCTGCAACTCCCAGCGAAAACCAGGAATAATAAATATTACTTGGCGCCTTTATCTTACCTGAAAATTCTTCTTCTGAATTCAGGACGTGGAGTTCTGGTATAATCAAAATATAGCAGGGTTGCAGTGTAGAAATTTTAATTTTGTAATTTTCCTCAAATTTTGAAAAACGGATCAAAATAAATGTCCACTTCAATAATAATATTTACATAATTTGCTCAAATTACAATATATAACGACAATTTAGGTTAGACATCCAATTCTTCTTGGATGTCAGGGAGCAATATTGGAACGATGAAGAAGTAATAAAGCATGTCGGAGGGAGTCAAGCGAGTGTGACGAATGTCTGCGAACCAAGCGAGTCGCAAGAAGAGGATCACGACACTTGGAGGACAACAATTAGATGACTGACGGAGCAGAAACAACCGGTTCGGGTTCGAGACCGGAACACGGCACTGCTAGGAATCACCTGCATCGTTAGCGTGGGAACCAGAGAAACAGGCTCAAACAAGAATTCAGCTAATTGACTTTTTGCGTCGGGACACAAAAAGAGCGTTCGAGAGAGTGTGTTGGTGTAAGTGACGGGTGTAATTATGAGCGCTTCTCGCAACGACTGGACTGAGCTTATAGTGGAGGTGCCGTGCGTGCATGTGGCGCCTCCTCGCTTGAAACAACGTCTTCTCACAGCCTGTGATGGGGGGGGGAGCACCCTTGGACTAATCGGTAACCCTCCCTCGCCCCCTGATCAAATGATTATTATTTGTCCCTTCTTTCGATTCTTTCATAAAATATTAGATTTCTGCTCAGGAAATTTCAATTCAAATTCATTTCGAAAATACTTCGAAACACAAATTTAAATCTATTAAAAATTCAAATTTTCCCGGGGCTGTTCACCTCGGCTGAGCCACATTAGGTATGGGGACTTCCCCCAGACCCATTATGATTTCATGCGCATTGATTAACAATTACATCTACGCATCTACGTTCATACTTAATACCAACACAAGTATAACAACAACACATTCATACACAAGTTAGGATGGCTCTTCAACTTCCTAACAATTCATATAGTTTTCATGAAATCCCTCATTGTTGCCACCATCTTGATGGCACCATTCATTATAATGTTATTTTGGTGATATTTGATGGTTGTAATGGTTACCTGGGCAATTACACTATAGACGAAAAAATACATCGATTAACATCATTTATAAGTTAAATCTGAGCTGTCAATGTGCCAACAAACATAATGTCTCCTCAGGGGAATCTATAATAATGTTTGAATTGCTGATAAAACAAAGGAAGTTTGTGCAAGCTATGAATTGACGTTCTGTACATTGCTTACCCCTATGAAATGACTGAAATCAACACTACTTGCACTCAGTGATCATTACATCAATTCAACTGCCCTTTCCACCGGCTCCGAGTCAGAAGTAAATCCACTCTATCAACGTGATTGGCGTTTTATTTAATCCAATCAAATGTAATATCTCTGATCGTCGTCACAGGCGGCGCAACAAGTGCCGTCATCTTTCAATCAGTGGCATTGTGACAAGTGATCACGTGGTCACAGGGTGGCTGCGGCTCCTGTGCGAGGGCTCGCGGCTCTGGGCGTGGCGGCTCGGGAGGATGTTAACTCTTTCAACCGTGTAATCATCATTGGAAATTTCTCTTTTTAAAAAAAACGAGATTTTCGTTCCCACGCCTCAACGAAAATAACTCGACACAAAAACTTGTATGAAATGAGTAAAAACGTCTCTACTATACAAACGCTCGCTAATTATACATAAACCATGGGTCTCTGTTGGAAGTGATCTGGTAGCACGATCGCATCACCGAGCGATCGAGTCACGACATGATCACGATTAAACCCACTCTAATAAACAGCCTCGAGTTTACGACCGCTGATCACTTCGCTTACATAATCATCTTCATATCGTGGTCGAGATATTTATTGTTCATATTCAATCACGTAATTTCGTATCGCACGTAACCTAAAAGATAATACACTCCTCCGTACCAAATTTGGTCCCATCACGGTTCGTGGACACGAAAATTGGAGTTTGAAAGTAAATTGGAATGAAGAGTGTACAAGGAGCAGGAGATGGGAGATCAGTAAAAACTGTGTTTTATTTATCGATTATTCTTATCTGCATCGAGATTCCGCTGGTTGCACGACCGTGTTGCCCACGTGACACCGCGCTCTTGGTAATGCTCTGGGCGGACAGACCGCCGCAGTACGTGCGCGACGTCGCCACCGCGCCGTGAGATTTGTTGACTTGTCTTTTCACACCTCTCCTCGTTGTTTACCTCGACGTGCCCGCCGATGCAGGGGAGGGGGGAGACTCGCATTTCATGCTGTCTCCTGGCGATTGTGCTAAACACAAGATAAAGATTACCTACGTCTTATTTCATTATCCACCGGCCGCAGCAAAAATTAGAGAGTATTTTTTTGTTTTGTTTTCAGGTACAACGATCGTATTTGCAGTTCATTATAAATCGTATTCGGCGAACAAGCTCCTAATAAGACCTCGGCGGGAGTAGGTAAATGATTTCTCTTCTCTGCCAGGGTGCCTGGATGAGGCGTCAATGATCTCGTCACCGTCAGTGACATGACGGCGACGTCCACGGGCTTGACGGAGGCGATCTCTCCTGCCAGGAGCCCGGGGACGATGAGGCGTCAATGATCGCGTCAGTGACATGACGGCGACGTCCACGGGCTTGACGGAGGCGATCTCTCCTGCCAGGAGCCCGGGGACGATGAGGCGTCAATGATCGCGTCAGTGACATGACGGCGACGTCCACGGGCTTGACGGAGGCGATCTCTCCTGCCAGGAGCCCGGGGACGATGAGGCGTCAATGATCGCGTCAGTGACATGACGGCGACGTCCTCGGGCTTGACGGAGGCGATCTCTCCTGCCAGGAGCCCGGGGACGATGAGGCGTCAATGATCGCGTCAGTGACATGACGGCGACGTCCACGGGCTTGACGGAGGCGATCTCTCCTGCCAGGAGCCCGGGGACGATGAGGCGTCAATGATCGCGTCAGTGACATGACGGCGACGTCCACGGGCTTGACGGAGGCGATCTCTCCTGCCAGAAGCCCGGGGACGATGAGGCGTCAATGATCGCGTCAGTGACATGACGGCGACGTCCTCGGGCTTGACGGAGGCGATCTCTCGTGCCAGGAGCCCGGGGACGATGAGGCGTCAATGATCGCGTCAGTGACATGACGGCGACGTCCACGGGCTTGACGGAGGCGATCTCTCCTGCCAGGAGCCCGGGGACGATGAGGCGTCAATGATCGCGTCAGTGACATGACGGCGACGTCCACGGGCTTGACGGAGGCGATCTCTCCTGCCAGGAGCCCGGGGACGATGAGGCGTCAATGATCGCGTCAGTGACATGACGGCGACGTCCACGGGCTTGACGGAGGCGATCTCTCCTGCCAGGAGCCCGGGGACGATGAGGCGTCAATGATCGCGTCAGTGACATGACGGCGACGTCCTCGGGCTTGACGGAGGCGATCTCTCCTGCCAGGAGCCCGGGGACGATGAGGCGTCAATGATCGCGTCAGTGACATGACGGCGACGTCCACGGGCTTGACGGAGGCGATCTCTCCTGCCAGGAGCCCGGGGACGATGAGGCGTCAATGATCGCGTCAGTGACATGACGGCGACGTCCACGGGCTTGACGGAGGCGATCTCTCCTGCCAGAAGCCCGGGGACGATGAGGCGTCAATGATCGCGTCAGTGACATGACGGCGACGTCCTCGGGCTTGACGGAGGCGATCTCTCGTGCCAGGAGCCCGGGGACGATGAGGCGTCAATGATCGCGTCAGTGACATGACGGCGACGTCCACGGGCTTGACGGAGGCGATCTCTCCTGCCAGGAGCCCGGGGACGATGAGGCGTCAATGATCGCGTCAGTGACATGACGGCGACGTCCACGGGCTTGACGGAGGCGATCTCTCCTGCCAGGAGCCCGGGGACGATGAGGCGTCAATGATCGCGTCAGTGACATGACGGCGACGTCCACGGGTCCGACGGAGGTGATTGCACTTCCGGTTGTCGAGCGCGCTTCTCACACCGTGGGAACCAACGGCAGGTGTCTGTACGTCTGTAGATGCGGTCTCTCTTCACCTTGTGGAAGCAACTCTCGCGGCATCTCTCTCAGACACATCTCGACTCGACTAGCACGTGCCTACCGACAAGCCAGGAGGAAAAAACCAGAGCCATTCATCTCGTGATCTACCCCTCCCTCTTCAACTCGTGACCGACTTGGGTCTCTCTCTCTCTCTCTCTCTCTCTCTCTCTCTCGCTCAATCACACTGATTATTCATCCCCTGCTTCATGATCTGTCATTATAGCTCGGCTTCACCATCTCCCACATTGCATCACATGACAACATCACCCATCACATTCTCACTCCATTGCAACCAAAATGCATTACAAATCGCAACAAATCTCATTCGATACGTTTTCACTCTTTATGCTTATACTTATAAATATACAAGAATTTTATTGAATTGTGGATTTTAAAACCTCGATCTGTTGTCCTATCAATGAAATGAGTTCTCTCTCTATATCTGTAGGTAATTTTCTCCCTTGAAATTGAACAATCATTTGCTTTGTTGAAAGTCTTGATCCTTTTCTTATCTTTGTTGTCTTTCCTTGTTCGTCTCACACCACACGTACAACAGCCGCACAAAAAGAGACAACAATGTACTCTGACTCAGAGCGTAACCTAAAAATCAACATCGTTATCCTGAGACCGTCGATTTGTTGAGGCAACAATGATTGGATGGATGGAGCCTTCTGTAATCGTGCGGTTGCGACGAACGAAGTCAATACGGTCGACATTCCTATGCGAAATACAAGTAAATCGAGCGTAATCGTTATGTGTTTTGTGAGGTGTTTGTCGATAGGGTCGAATATCGCGTGAATCCACACGGTTAGCCTATGTAAATCGTTCTCTATCGGTATGCGGATTGCGGCGGTCGAGCGTGCAAGCGACATGCACGAGGGAGGGCGGTGGGGGGAGCGGAGGAAGCCAGCAGCGAGTGTTTTGGGAAGGAGTCTCGAGCTGGGTTCCCACGCTACCAGCCTTCTGCCTCGCACACGTCCGTCAGGAGGGTCACCCCACCACTCGCGCGCGCTCGCTCGCTTGACCCGCGGCGGTCCCGTCGACACGCGAGGTGCACGCCGGGCAGCCGACATTCAGGCGCAGGCAAACTCCATGGGAAGAAAGCGGATTTTCACTACATTCGTACCAAACTGCCTTCTCTGATGACCTTTTCGGTACAAGTACAAGTGGCCAATACGGGAAGTCATAAACATTGCAGAACCAGCAACATTTCTTTTGACACTTAAATTTTAATTGGCAAAGCTACATATATAATATAAACCTACATTTAGTGTTACCTGTCCAGATTTAAGGTTGTCTCGGACTGCAATAATGCATCTTCTCGTTTAATGCCGTGGTTTTGCGATTTCCCGGGTCGACTGGGCGATGTCGGACATGCTTGGTGATCCATGAGAAATGCCGTAGGAACATGTGCTGTGCTGCAGCGACAGAGTTGAGCAGTAACCAACAAGAAGACAGAAATCATCACAAACGTGGCTGGAGATGATGATGACGATGATGATGATGATGATTGATGATGATGGAAGCCTGGGGTGATGCATATACTTGCCTAGCTGGGAGATGTCATGAGATAAATAAAATGTCGTTGGGATTTTTCAGTTCCAGAATCCACATCTATTCAATATTTGTGACAAATCCAACATTTTATTCATGACATTGATACATACTCAGTCGTTAAATTTTATTGGTTCCAGGACTAATTACGACACTCAAGTTACTAACGATCTCGACCAATATTGTCAAAGAACAAAGCCAAATGTGGAGAACTAATTGGCAGTGACAATGGCTCTCTGCCGGGTGTTTTTACCTCGTTGCAAACATCTCTTGTCTTTGATTGCCAATGAAAGTCATCTGACAAGTCGAACCAATGACTCTGCTGATGTTTATTCGCCTGCCAACTGCATCGACAGCGCTCCATTATTCATGATCTTGCTCTTGCTGAACACTTTTTACATCTGTGTTCCTCATTAATTGAACAAAATCTTCCACTAGAGCCAAATATTTCATACAAAAGATTAATTTATCAGACTAACTGTCAAACCTTCTAATTTCCAAGCAAGATGCATCTCTGTCACTAACAAAACGTAACAAAATGTTTTATGCACTAGATTTTGAATTCTATTCTATGTTTGAAGTATTCTGCAAACATGACATCAAACATTATATTGATTTTTTTCAAACACTGAAGATGTGCAAAATTAATACAAAAGATAATAGTACAGATAGATACTTTCGGTCAGAATAATTGACGGTAAACTGCTAAGTTGGAGATCGAATTACCGTCAATATTTCTTGAATGGAGGAATTATTATAGATATATTATAATATAATAATATAATTATATATAGACATAATTAGACTTGTATGAGGTGGTTGATTGGTTCTTTATAATCAAACCCTCCAATCCCACATACTCGAAATCTCCATTTCTCTGTGTTTTCGTCTGGTATAGAGTTTGGCCCCTGGTTTGGCGAACTCAGTCGATGCAGCGTGTAGTATTATCAGGGCAAAGTTGTGAGTTAGCTTTGTTGCTGCTTTCTTCTCGATAAATGCACATTTTTTACAAACAACTGAGCCTCGCCAGTTCGAGCTCCATCAGATGAGTGAAGGAGGGGAATGTTTATGTTATGACTTACATGGTCAGATTCTTAGAAGTTTTACTCAAATGTTGACATTCATCCAAAGCGAAGGAAAATTAAACATTCCCTTCATAGTGGTGCAACACCGAAGTAGCTTGTAGTTCATAGTCCAATGAATCAATAATTATATGATTAATTGATTTTAAAAAACAAATCAAAACATATCATGTGACGTATCAAACTGAATGATTTTGTAACTAAATCCAATACAATTTCAACATTAAATTCAAATTGATTAGACCAGTTGGCTATGATTAGACATAGTCATATGGTTTATATTACGAATTTCAGAAACAAAAATGTTTAAGGATCCTTTAATTATGATTTAATGATATGATATTTTATTTGAATTATATTATATAAATATAATAATTTATATTTAATTGGGAATTATAATTATCAATAATTATCAATTATTATATCTGTCCCAGTATATCTGTCCCAGGACAATTTTCCGAGGTCGGCATTTTATTTTTTTTGCAAAGACACCTTCCACAACAAGAATCTTAAATAAATCATATGTATACCTAAAAGATGAATAAGTACATCCCTAAATTCTGAGAGATTTATTTTGGCAAACTGACTGAGAAAACTGAAAAAATACGAAAAGTGTCTCACTGTGCCTTCTCCTCCCCTATGTCAATTTGAATTTAAATATTTTAATTATCTTACATTGCATCTACAAAATAATTCAAAGTGATATGTCACACGAAATATTTGTATTAGATTTTAAAATTAATTTATCTCATTATTATCTCATTATTAATTAAAAACTTTAAAAAACTTAGATAGATTCTCTGTGTCTTATGAATCAGTCATTCTATAGATATTTACTTTTCGATTACCCCCAAAAAATTAGAACATTTGATTCTTGGGGATAAATATTCATAATTATTCAATTAAAGTAAGAAGTTTTAAGAAAAAAAAATCAATCAATTTATGTGACCGCGGGTGCACATAGCCTATTTGGTCGCTTTTTTATCAATTCATTATCATATTATGGAGTTTGGAATATAGTTTTTTGGCTTTAAATAGCTTATAGGTAAACAATAATTACCTATGATATTCTCACCACTGCAGTGCACCTCAAGATATTATTACTATTTACCGACACAGAAAATATGTCGTTTCACTGGTGAAGAAATTAGGTAGAAACTGACAGCTGCGTCAAATTTCCCAAAAAGCGGACATATTATATTCTGAGTCATTATGTACACCCTTTGGGAGGTAGTTTAAACCCATTATCTGGGTATCTTCTTATTGAGAAAATTACCCAGAAAATAAGGGGGAGAATACCCAGAAAATCTGTATCTAACCTGACTCCCAAAGTTGCATAACAGTGGAGTAAATAATGAGCTCAGAATGTAATATGTCCGCTCTTTGGGAAATTTGATGGACCCGTCAGTTTCCACAGCGGTACCCCATGAGTGACTCTAATGACAAAATCATGTCGCAAATTCAGTTTTACACCCCATTCTGTGCAGATTCAACATCGATAACTAAGTGCCCACTAACTACCGTATCCAGACTTCTCATAGATCTCAAAATATTGTTCCCACTGAGATACGTGGAGAGAAATGTCTTGAACTCAGCATCAATATGAACTTGCATCGCCAGCCGCTTCGTCTTGGTCTTGAAATAGTAATCTATAAGCCTTCTCAATCTCATTAAAACTCCAACAAGAAATAGATTGAAATATGATTTTTACTGTATCCCTCAGTTAGGTGAATGTTAATAATACCAACTGCAATGTGAAAAGATTTTCCTCGAGTGGAAATTCTTTTCACATTGCAGTTGGTATTTATTAAGAAATAGTTTCATTGCAGTTACATAAACGAGTAGTTGGTTGGTTCTCCACTGGATGCGAATAGCACCACAAGTCAGGTTAATGCGCTACAGACAGCTAGGGGAGTGACGCAAGGGGGGGGGGGGGGGGGTGAAATACTAATCCTGATCCACCCCTAGACCCACCCCTTCAACCAGGCAACAGGTGGCTGTTATGACCTGCACAATATTTTACAGATGAACAAAGGTAATTCAATCGGTATACTTCGTATCGGTAATCTATTATTTTCATACTGTTTTACTGTTTTAAATACTGTTTTCTTACTAAATAATACTGGTTTACGTACTCCCAAACAACTAACAAGCGTGGGTTACGTCCAAGGGTTACGTCCATCATTAAATATGTACTGTATTATAATCCAACAAGAGTAAATGAAATGAAAATATGAAAATGAATATCAGCTCACTTTTCAATCACTTCAACTCGATTCGAAAACTCTTTCTTGCTGCAATTGAATGACATCGAATTTTGTCTAGTACAAGAATATAGTAATAATGGTTCTAGTTATCTCAATAATGACTACTTATTATTGCAAGATCAATTACCACAACCTGTCCAGAGACCGAACGCAATTTTACAATTATTTTACGAGCCGCGCGTTGCGCTGAATTGTTAAATGTTGCTGAACTGTCAAGTTGACCGACGCGATGTCCACGGGCTGATGGTATTATCCGCAAGAAGAAGTCTGCTGGGAGATGACAATGGCATCAATGAACGACGTAAGACCCCCCCCCCCCCTCCCCATGGTCGTGTGTAATGCCGGGTGCTGGGGCGGGGGGAGGGGGACGGTACAGGTGGCGGGTGCGAGGAGTGTGTGGGAATGGCGAGGTCTACACGGTTCCCACGGTGTGCTCGGGAGCAGCCTGGAGGAGGGGGAGGGGACACACCTGGGGGTGGCTTCGTGCCAGGGGAGAGTAAAGTGGTTCTTGTGTCGAGACCGGCACCTCCATCTCGTCTCTGAATCATCGCTCTCAGCAACAAGCACTCAGGATCTCAAAGACGTTGATTGACAGAAATCATTGCACTGCAAAGAAACACGGGACCTCGCACGGGACATACAGTTGAGAAGCTTTTATAAATGTCTTGTTTATTTTGAGTTCGTGAGTTTTACGTTGTATTTCGTAAGTATTACGTAAATCCTACCTTCTAAACTTCAGAGGTCCCAGGTTCGATTTCCGCTGCCGTCCCTTTCGTGTTTTCCCTCAATCAAGAGATAAATGTTGAGAAGGTTCCCTACAGGGCTAGGGCCCGGAATATTTTTTCTCTATCTATTATTGCTATATCAATTTGTAAGTAATAGGTAGTAAAGTAGTACATCTATTTTACAAAATCATCAGAATCATGGACTATTTGCAGAAGAGTATTTGCGTTCAACACCAGTAAAGTATAGAATGGCTAATATGGTCGTCTCCTCAGAATGTTGTGTGCACCCCTGGCTGGCGTGGCGGGCCGGGTCGAGGGAGGGGGGGGGGGGGGGGGCGACGGCGTGAGGCAGGCGCGCGCCCTGCGATGCCTCCACGCCGCAGTCACGAGGACGACGATCAGGCAGTCACATGGACCCTCGAGCCAGACCCATGGCTCACGAGTACCACACGCCGCCTCTGTCGCGCACCACGCAGTACAAGAAGGTCAGTAATCACTTCTTAGGTCACATCACATCACATTGTCATGTACAAATGTGCTGCGGATCGATTGTGTAACTTTCATTTTGAGTTGTACACGTACATCTTTCATTTCTCCAGCCAATAGTGACACAAATCGAAGGCAGTCCCTTTTCCGCTACTGGCTGGAGCGAAAGAAGTACTACTTTGTACATCTCGTACTGAAAGTTACACAATCCAAACAAACCTACCTGTGATGTTCAGCGATCCCAAGTAATTGCAGTGGTCGCACGCATGATACCAGGTTCTACATAACATTGTAACAAATCTGCCTCCATTACAGCTTCAAAACTGATCAGTGATCTATCTGCCATGTCACTTGAACTCCACATATGATAAATGTACAACTAGTTGAAGACTGACAACTCCCCCTGACATAAGGAGAGAGTCACTCCTCACCCTCTTCATATTACTAAGACTGTAGTGTAGGTACTAAGTGTAGAGTCAAGTGTGAAACTGGTAAAAGTCAGGGTGGCACTGCAACTACATTCCCACGCTCCATGACTCCCCAAATGCATAAATCACCAACCAATTAGAATGTCTGTAATTATTATATGACCATTAGAAATTAGTCTTATAGAAATATGTTTAGAATTCTACAATAGACAACGATCGTAGTCTTACAGTACAATTTGTTTATCCAATGAGATTTAGTTAGGTTGTGGTATAACATTTGTACAATATTGGCTTGAGCCTTGATTCATCCATACTAGACGAAAATTTCTCATAATTTTGTTGAGATATGATGATCTTCTAATATTTTCACAAATGTCTGTCTGCTCATCCATAAAACTGAGTAGGTACATTTCTTATTGTTGTGCTATGTACAATTGTACTAAACATCTTATATTTTCGTAAATCTCGGGCCACGAATTTTTATAAAACTGTGGACTATTCCTTCAATAGTTAAGTGTGTCCTGTCCTATTTAATTCCGGGAAATATAATGAATACAATTATAATGAACTTTTGTTATAGCTATTATCTAGTAATAATATTTAACTAGCGTTGCAATATGGTTAAAATATTGATAATTAATGACTTCGTGAAGGAAGTGATAATAGCTGACGAATGGTCAGTTCTCACGAAACTGCAAAATCTCGCACGTTCCAAAGCAATTGACGGGAAAGAAACAGCCCCGTTGAGTCTGCATTTCGCTGCATTTGCTCTTATCAGGCTGATTCATGATAACTACAAGAGGATAATGAACTTTACCTTACCGTGATCGCTTTCTTTGCAAAACAAAGCAATTCCAAACATCCGTGACATCAGAACACTAATGCATGCAAAATATCCAGGCCCTAGTTTAGTAATAATTATACCTCATCTTTTTAATAACAATCTCTCTTCGTGTCAGGTCTTGTGACGTCATTTCGTTCCATTGTTTTCAAAGTTAAATCGTAATTATTTAATTGCGCACTTGTCGCTCATTAGACTACTCGGAACAATATGTTATGCGTATACACTTGGCACAACTAAAAACGGTATATGAACGAAACGGATTGCCATCTTGTCAGGTTCCTTGAAAATCAATAATTGTTCATCAATCAATAATAAAGCAATCGTGATATCACTGATCAATGAAATCAGAGCTCACCTAAACAAGAGTAAGATGACGTGTTGTATCCAGATTCCAGACTTCATCTTCTTTCGCACACCGTTTTTAGTTTGGCCAATTGTATAAAACAAGAGACGTAGTGTATATGCACGTAGATTAGCGAGCACCGGATAGCATCAACACTTCTGGGAGATTCTAATCAAGCTTTGATCTCTAGCTCTCCATGTGTGATGGCACCTCTGATCAATTGTCAATTGATGAAACTTGGTGTATTCATTCCCCCAAGTTTTTAGATTTGTAAAATATAATTGAATGAATCAAATTACAGAAATCAGTTGATCAGTTATTTGTATTGTGATTAAACGACGAATAATTTTTGTGTAGGTATGTACACCTAACAAATCATAAAACGGAATTTGAACGAAACGGATTGGCTGCTGGTCAGTTAAATTATCAATGAAATCAGAGGTAGTTAGATGACGAGTTTGCATAGACTTCATCGGATGATGCCATCACACTATTTTCAGCCAATCAATTTCTTTCAAATACCCGTTTTATTATTTGTTGAGTGTACCTTTAACCCTTTAACTTTAGCAAATGTAGATACTGGCAATACGAAGTGTTGTACTTGACGTTTCTAAACTCTCTGCTTATCAATGGCACTATCAACCGCTATTGCACGTGTTTTCCTATAGTAACAGCTTATAGACTAAATAACTTGGTAACAGGTTACCTACCTATCAAACTTGATAAATAAATGCACAAGGACTTAGGATATAGATAGGAATGTATAGTGAACAAAACAACGCAAATGGCACCTATTTTCAAGTACGCTGTACGATTGTACGGTAAGGTGTAATTAATTAGGTAATCAGAGATGTGTGTCGTAGCTTCATCGCGAATTCAGATTTTAGCAAATATTTATAAAATATACCGAATTTAGCTGATCAAATACCAGACTAGCCAGTTTGACTATGAGTAGAAGATAGTTGATCATTTAAATGTTAATTATAAAGCTTATATACAGATGAACAATGAAGAAGCGAAACCTCGGTTCTTTCATACAGAACTGTTTTTATTTCAAACCGCACGCACACATCTTAGCACCTCGTGACTTGGCACTGAACGTGTTGCGTGTGTGGCTCCTCCACCTGGTATGATCCTGTGTGGCTCCTCCACCTGGTATCATCCTGTGTGGCTCCTCCACCTGGTATCATCCTGTGTGGCTCCTCCACCTGGTATGATCCTGCGTGGCTCCTCCACCTGGTATCATCCTGTGTGGCTCCTCCACCTGGTATCATCCTGTGTGGCTCCTCCACCTGGTATCATCCTATGTGGCTCCTCCACCTGGTATCATCCTGTGTGGCTCCTCCACCTGGTATGATCCTGCGTGGCTCCTCCACCTGGTATGATCCTGTGTGGCTCCTCCACCTGGTATGCTCCTGTGTGGCTCCTCCACCTGGTATGCTCCTGTGTGGCTCCTCCACCTGGTATGATCCTGCGTGGCTCCTCCACCTGGTATGATCCTGTGTGGCTCCTCCACCTGGTATCCCTGCTGAAAATTCTTGCCAAGATCTTGCAAGATCTTGCAAGATCTTGCAAGATCTTGCTAAGATCTTGTATTAACCAAGATCTTGCCAAGATCTTGCTAAGATCTTATCAAGATCTTGGATTTACCAAGATCTTGACAAGATCTTGGTAAGGTCTTTGCAAGATCTTGTATTAAACAAGATCTTGCTAAGATCTTACCAAGATCTTGGTAATATCTTGATAAGATCTTATCAAGATCTTGACAAGACCTAATCAAGATCTTGCTAAGATCTTACCAAGATCTTGCCAAGATCTTACCAAGATCTTGGTAATATCTTGATAAGATCTTATCAAGATCTTGACAAGACCTAATCAAGATCTTGCCAAGATCTTACCAAGATCTTGGTAAGATCTTGGTAATATCTTAATAAGATTTTATCAAGATCTTGACAAGACCTAATCAAGATCTTGCCAAGATCTTGCCAAGATCTTGCCAAGATCTTGCCAAGATCTTACCAAGATTTTTTCAAGATCTTGCTAAGGCCCTTAGGAAAATTTCCTATAGTATATTTTGAAGTAGGTATTCCAAAGTATTATGTAATAACGTGTAGTAAACTATAGTATGTGCTATAGTACTTGAAGTACATGCAAAAACTTACTCCATAATACCATAGATTACTGAAGTAAATTCTACAGTATCGGTGGTAAACTAAAGTATAAACTACTGTAGCACTACTGTACCAGGGAGAGTTATCTAGGTTGTAAACAACAAGTGGTTCCTTATGAATTTATAGAAGGCCGTGATTGTTTCTATGGCGATCAAAATTATAACATAAATAATGACATTTAAATCATATTTTATTCAGGATTCAATTATATTAAAGTAAATAAGTAGTACAGAATATTATTACAGTTATATTTAAATTCTTAAAACATTAATTTATATTATAAAATGTCTTTAAAAATATTAAGTTATCTTTTCGAAACATATCACCTTTGGGGTCGAGGTTTAAAATAAAAAGGGTTCAAAACTGTAAAGCCACAACAATGGAAAAATATGGTATGGTGTTCAGAATGAGATTGGATGGTGGTGAATTTGAATTGGAAAAAGAGGCAGTTGAAATGTAAGATTAGAAGAAGAATGTTGTGTGTATCGTTTAAAAAAAATCATTACTAGAAGAAATGTCATAAATAACTGTTATTAAAAGAAGAATATTAATCAAGAAAAGAAGGCGGCAAAGGGGAAAGAAAAGTGCACGAAGAGAAAATTCATGACAAAAACTATATTGATGATGAACTATCTAATGAGATGATGGACCATGATGGACTATAGCTATCTACACCTCAGTGATGAGTACTCATAATCTTAGTTATTAATTAATAAATATAAGTTTAAATCTGGCCAGAAGTAGCTTCACCCTTTTTAATTGTTACATAAAATTAATAAAAATTACTAGAAAAGGAAATACATAATGCTACGAATTTATCACCCAACAGTGGGGTATTATTTGAAGATGGTTTAGGATTAATTAAGTAACTAGTGTAGAGTCACAAAATTGGCGCCCAACGTGGGGCGCTTTTTAAGAACTGATCTTAAAATCAACACAAGACCTGAGATTAAGTAGTTTAGTAATTGGAATTGGTGTTTAGTTTATTAGAAGTCATGGATGGTATTACAGGCAATGAGGTTGAGACAGAGATGGGAGAATTAAGGAGTGAGGTTGAAAAGTCATTTGAAGAAAATATAGGAGAGTCAATCAAGAATCTTACCGATGATATGCGGAAAATGAAAAATGAAGTGTTTGAGTTGATTCACAATGATAGAGAGACAATAGAAAAATTGTGTAAGAGATTAATAGATAAGGATGAGGAAAACAATGAAAAAGAGGAACA
This sequence comes from Leuctra nigra, assembly GCA_934045905.1. Taxonomy (NCBI): domain Eukaryota; kingdom Metazoa; phylum Arthropoda; class Insecta; order Plecoptera; family Leuctridae; genus Leuctra; species Leuctra nigra. The sequence goes on from OW203761.1 coordinate 4,821,357, forward strand.
AATTCGGAAAGAAGATAAGGAAAGATATGAACAATGTGAACAAATTCGGAAAGAAGATAAGGAAACGATTGATAATTGCTTTAAAAGGTTTGATGTATTGTTAAATCAAAACAACAAAATGCTAGAACGAGTCAAGATAGTAGAAGAACGTGTGGATTGCATTGAAGAAAAAGTAGAAGATGTTAATCACAAGTTCGAAGAAGTGGAAAGTAAAAGGATTGATTTTGAGGAAGAAATAGAGAGAAAGATTAAGAAATTAGATGATGGAATAACGTGGCAATTGTCAAAACATGAGAATCTTAGGGAAGATCAATGGAAAGCTGAAGTTCAAGAGGTAAAGGAAAATGTTGAAGAATTTAAGGGAAACTGTACACAAATGATCAATGTAATAAATATTAAAAATGAGGAAATCGAGAAGAAGCTGACTAGTGCTATGGGACAGTCTAAAATAACGTGTAGTGGATCGGTTTGTGGAATCAACATTGTTGGACAAATCAGTGAAGAATTACGAATGAATGGTATTATATTCAATGGTAAAAATGATCAGTTACATGTATTAGAGTACATTCGTTTAATAGAAATGAGATTTCGGAATATCAATGGAATTACTGAACATCAAAAGTTAATGATAGCAGCATCAGTAATAAGGGACACTGCAAGGAGCTGGTATCGAGAACAAACTTATGAATCATATGATGAATACAAAACAGGAATAATTGAAAAATACTGGGGAAGCTCGCAGCAAAGTTATGTTCTTGAGGAAGTGTACAATGGAAGATATCTGGGAAGGACTACAATGTCATTGTATTTTAAACGACTTGTGAGGCTGGTTGGATACTTGCCAAATAAAATGAAAGACGAAGAATTGGCAAAACAAATATTGCGACATTTCCCAATTAATACACGAGAGGTACTTCACATGTATCGGAAGAGTACGAAAGAGATGTTAGAACAGCTAATCGAATGTGAGCATGAAAATCTACATTGCGTACAGATGAATGATAATTTCCAACAAAATGGAATATTCCGAAGGGGACAACAAAATGAGAATAACAACAACAATATTCATACAGATCAAATGCGACATAATCAAGGACGTGGAGATCAAAATGGTTGGGGAAGAGGAAATAGTCAACAAGGGCAAAGTAACCAGAATAATTACCAACAAGGGACATTATGGAATGAAATACAGGGAAATGGTATTAGATATCAAGGTCAAGGTGATCAACGTGGTAGAGGAAGAGGTGCAAGTCAAGGAGGACGTGGAGATCAAAATGGTTGGGGAAGAGGAAATAATCAACAAGATCAAAGTAACCAGAATAATTACCAACAAGGGACATCATGGAATGATGTACAGAATCAAGGTCAAGGTGATCAACGTGGTAGAGGAAAAGGTGCAAGTCAAGGAGGACGTGGAGATCAGCATGGTTGTGGAAGAGGAAATAATCAACAAGATCAAAGTAACCAGAATAATTACCAACAAAGTACATCGTGGAATGATGTACAGGGAAATGGAATGAGTCGCGCAGAATAAGCACTGACTACGTGACTACAAATCTAGTGCAAAACATTAATAGTGTCCAGTTAGTTAATGGTAAAGAACTTTTAGAAGAAGATGACTTAAACGAAGAAATGAATACCAATTTAATCAAATGCCCAGAAATTTTAGTTAAACTTAAGGAAAGATTTATGATTGCATTAATTGATACAGGAAGTGAAGTGACTTGCATGAATGAAGTTGTATTTGAAAGTTTACTGGAGAAAAATAAAGACATTGAGATCTTTCCTGTTATTGGAATTACCATAGTTGGTGCAACACAAGCTCGAGGAAAGAAGATAACTCGACAAGCATTTCTTTCCATAAATATAGATGATATCCAAATAGAAATAATCTGTTTAGTTGTGCCTGATTTGAGAAGGGATTTGATACTGGGAGTGGACATATTGGCACAATTATCTATGAATATATGCTTTGACACGAAAACAATTTATATTCAGGGCAAAGAGATTAACAGAAAAATGGTACAATTCGAAAAAACAAAAATTTCAGAATTAATGGCCATAGAGTTGAATTATGAGCATGAGAATAATTCAAGAAGATTGGATGGAGAATGTAATACATACAACAATGAGATTCTTGAAAGCATTAAGAATTTAACATTGTTAAATGATGTACAGAAGGAAGAGTTGAAAGACTTATTAGTTAAATATAAAGAGATATTCACAAATAAACCAGGATTAATAAAAGATTATGAATATACTATTAAAGTCAGGAATAATGGATTTTATTACAACAAAAGCTATCCAGTTGCTTTTGCACATAGAGAGGCTGTTGAAAAGCAGTTAAAAAATATGATCGAGTGGGGAATAATTGAACAAATGACATCACCTTACATAAATCCTTTGGTAGTTAACATAAAAAAGGATCAGTCAGTTCGATTATGTTTAGATGCAAGAAGGTTAAATGAGATCCTTATTCCAGAACATGAGACACCGTTAGATCCTGACGAATTGCTGCAGCAACATTTTGAGAGCAGATGGTTATCCACTATTGATTTAAATTCCTCGTTTTGGCAAATTCCTTTGGAGGAGCATAGCAGGAAGTATACTGCATTTAAATACGGCGGTAGAGTGTATTGCTTTAAGGTATTGCCATTTGGACTTTCCGTAAGCGGCGCAGCTTTTTCAAGAGGATTAGAACATGTATTAGGAGAAGACTTAAGAGATTCAACTGTTATATATGTGGATGATATTCTAGTGACAAGCACAACTTTTGAAGAACATATAGAAAAACTGAACATGATATTCAAACGATTCAAGAACTATGGTGTAACAATAAACTTGAAAAAATCAAAATGGTGCAGAGACCAAGTTTCGTTTCTTGGTCATACTTTAGATCGTACAGGAATTCGACCCGACTCGAAAAAATTGGATGTTATTTAAAATTGGCCTACGCCGAAAAATCAAAAGCAATTGAGGGGATTGATTGGTATTTGCAGTTATTTTCGGAAATTTACAAATCAGTTTGCAAATAAAATGGAACCATTAAGGGAATTGTTGAAGAAGAAAGCAACATGGAGATGGAATGAAAAGCATCAGAAGGCATTTGAAGAACTCAAAGAATTGTTTGTAAACAATGTGCAGTTGTTGTATCCGGATATGAACAAAGAATTTTACATTCAATGTGATGCAAGTCACTATGGTATTGCTGGTATTTTATATCAAAAGGATGATGATGGTGAAATGCAGATCATTAATATGGCTTCAAGACTGTTACAAACTTCGGAGATCAATTATAATGTATCTGAAAAGGAATGTTTGGCAATTGTGTTTGCTGTTGAGAAGTTTAGATTGTTCGTTCAAGGTGTGAGAAAATTCATAATTGTTACTGATCACCAAGCACTTACATTCTTGATGAAATGTAGATTATTATCTGGAAGATTAACTCGTTGGGTACTCTGGTTACAACAGTTTAACTTTGAAATTCGACATTGTTCGGGAAAATCTAACGTAATTGCAGATACATTAAGTAGATTACCAGGAACGGCAGAGGGAAAAATATACCAAGAAACTTGTGAAGATAAGGAAATTGGAATATATGAAATTATATTATCATGCAGTTTAAGCATGAAGAAGAGGTTTGAAAAGATACAAACTGAACAAGAACAGGACCCACAGTTTAGAGAGATTATACAGAAATTGAATGAGCCGAATGATAACAGTCAAAATCAACAATTCAAGATTTCCGGGACGAAATTATTTCACAAAGCGAAAAATGATGATGGATGGAGATTATGCATACCTACGACGATCATGAAGGACTTGATAATTGAAGTGCATGAAGAATTCGGACACTTCGGAGAACGTAAATGCCACATGGCAATGAGAAAGCTTTACTATTTCAAGAACATGGCAAGAATTATTCGAGTAATTCTAGCAAGTTGTGACATTTGTCAGCGGGTTAAGCATCCTAATAGAACATCAAGAGGTACTTATACTCCTATCATTCCCAGCAAACCAGGCCAGATTGTTGCCACAGATTTGTACGGACCTCTTCCAAGAGGAAAGTTTGGAATCAGATATATTCTGGTGTTTATTGATCTATTCTCCAAGTTAGTAAAATTGTATACATTGAAGCAGGCTACGGCAGTGGCAGTAGTTGGGAAATTGGAATTATATTTCAAGCAAGTTCAAATTCCGGAACGAATTTTATCTGATCATGGAACCCAATATACGTCTGGTTTATGGTACAACACTTTGCAAGCAAATCAAGTAATCGCAATTCATTCGACTATTCGACACCCACAATCAAACCCTAGTGAAAGAATCATGCGTAGTTTAGGTCGCATGTTTCGAACATATTGTTCCAACAAACATAACTCATGGGTACAATGGGTTCCTAAAATTGAACATTGGTTAAACGTAAGTTTTCATGAAAGTACAGGGTTTATGCCTATGGAACTACATTACAATCAAAAATACATATCCAACAGTGCTAAAAATATCGATTTTCCTGAAAATAACGGTAGTGAAATTGATATCGACATGAAGATTGTAATGGCTGGGGATAGATTGAAGAATAAAGGTGCTCAAAGAAAGAAGTATCATGAAGAAAAGTATACGAAGAAAACGACTTTCAAAACAAATGATTTGGTATTATTACGAGCAATACATGTTTCCAATTTTATGTCAAAGGAAACTAAGAAGTTTTTCCATATATTTGAAGGGCCTTATATTGTTTCTAAAGTGAAAGGAAACAATACGTATGAATTGAAGACCAAGGAAGGAATTTTGAAAGGAGTGTATAATACGATACTCTTGAAACCATACATGTCTTTGAAGGAACTGTAAAGCAACAATTGAAAGCAATATACAAAAATGGACATTCACGATAGTGGGGTGGTATGTAATAAAGAAAGTATATTTCTATATTCCATAGTGGGGTATTGTAGCACTACTGTACCAGGGAGAGTTATCTAGGTTGTAAACAACAAGTGGTTCCTTATGAATTTATAGAAGGCCGTGATTGTTTCTATGGCGATCAAAATTATAACATAAATAATGACATTTAAATCATATTTTATTCAGGATTCAATTATATTAAAGTAAATAAGTAGTACAGAATATTATTACAGTTATATTTAAATTCTTAAAACATTAATTTATATTATAAAATGTCTTTAAAAATATTAAGTTATCTTTTCGAAACATATCACCTTTGGGGTCGAGGTTTAAAATAAAAAGGGTTCAAAACTGTAAAGCCACAACAATGGAAAAATATGGTATGGTGTTCAGAATGAGATTGGATGGTGGTGAATTTGAATTGGAAAAAGAGGCAGTTGAAATGTAAGATTAGAAGAAGAATGTTGTGTGTATCGTTTAAAAAAAATCATTACTAGAAGAAATGTCATAAATAACTGTTATTAAAAGAAGAATATTAATCAAGAAAAGAAGGCGGCAAAGGGGAAAGAAAAGTGCACGAAGAGAAAATTCATGACAAAAACTATATTGATGATGAACTATCTAATGAGATGATGGACCATGATGGACTATAGCTATCTACACCTCAGTGATGAGTACTCATAATCTTAGTTATTAATTAATAAATATAAGTTTAAATCTGGCCAGAAGTAGCTTCACCCTTTTTAATTGTTACATAAAATTAATAAAAATTACTAGAAAAGGAAATACATAATGCTACGAATTTATCACCCAACAGTGGGGTATTATTTGAAGATGGTTTAGGATTAATTAAGTAACTAGTGTAGAGTCACACTACAGTATTTTTACTACCGCTGAAATAGACTGTTTTTTACTCTGGAGTAAATATACTTGACCTACTGTAGTAATTGTTGATAAATAAATAATAATAATAATTCTAAGTATGTACTATAGTGTTTTTACTACTTGCGATATATACTGCAGTTTTCTATAGTAAAGTTATAGGGAACGTACTTCACTGTAGTAATTCGAAGTATGTAGCTAGAGTACTTTGACTACAGACAGAATAAGTTTGCTATAGTAAGTTCTATAGGTAGTATATATACTTCATTGAAAATCTATAGTATCTCATCTGTAGTAAAGAAAAGTGTAATCTACAGTATGTTTACTATAGCCGATTTATATTGTAGTTTAGTAAATTCTGAAGTATCTTACATTGACTTTTTACTACAGTATTTGTAGTAGTAAGGTATATAAACTACAGAATTTTTACTTCATTGACTTAGCAAATTTGCACCACATCACCTAGTAAAATAAACTATAGTAATTATACTACAGAGCGTGAGCTGATATATTTTATGGGGAAATATCACAGATCAATTTACTTTATAAATAAATCTTAATATTTATCGTTTCTCCTATTTTATCATGTTAATAACAATATAATGATCCACTAAATAATATAAATATGTTCACTTAAATATGAAAACTCAATATGATCACTATTAGCGCAGCTAAGTCTTGTCTGCACCGGTGGCCTACTCGGTAAGACGCTCGACTACGGACCACGAGATCGCAGGTTCAAAACACGGCGGTTCCACGGGATTTTATAATTGAAATGTGTAATCAAACCTTGTCCAATACTTCAGAAGAGGTTTCCCGAATGCAAATGAGTATTCATAAATATAGAAAATTTTATTTTTTTATGAAATTTTAACGTTTTTTTGGCAGCAAAATGTACAAGATCTTGCTAAGATCTTGCTAATATCTTGCCAAGATCTTGCAAGATCTTGCAAGATCTTGCTAAGTTCTTGCAAGATCTTGCTTAGATCTTGCAAGATCTTGCCTAGTTCTTGCAAGATCTTGCTAAGATCTTGCCAAGATCTTGCAAGATCTTGCTAAGATCTTGCCAAGATCAAGATCTTAGCAAGATATTGTAAACAAGATCTTGCAAGATCTTGCTAAGATTTTTCAGCAGGGATGCTCCTGTGTGGCTCCTCCACCTGGTATGATCCTGTGTGGCTCCTCCACCTGGTATGATCCTGCGTGGCTCCTCCACCTGGTATGATCCTGTGTGGCTCCTCCACCTGGTATGCTCCTGTGTGGCTCCTCCACCTGGTATGATCCTGCGTGGCTCCTCCACCTGGTATGATCCTGTGTGGCTCCTCCACCTGGTATGATCCTGCGTGGCTCCTCCACCTGGTATGATCCTGCGTGGCTCCTCCACCTGGTATGATCCTGTGTGGCTCCTCCACCTGGTATGATCCTGTGTGGCTCCTCCACCTGGTATGCTCCTGTGTGGCTCCTCCACCTGGTATGATCCTGCGTGGCTCCTCCACCTGGTATGATCCTGTGTGGCTCCTCCACCTGGTATGCTCCTGTGTGGCTCCTCCACCTGGTATGATCCTGCGTGGCTCCTCCACCTGGTATGATCCTGCGTGGCTCCTCCACCTGGTATGATCCTGTGTGGCTCCTCCACCTGGTATGATCCTGTGTGGCTCCTCCACCTGGTATGCTCCTGTGTGGCTCCTCCACCTGGTATGATCCTGCGTGGCTCCTCCACCTGGTATGATCCTGCGTGGCTCCTCCACCTGGTATGATCCTGTGTGGCTCCTTCACCTGGTATGATCCTGTGTGGCTCCTCCACCTGGTATGCTCCTGTGTGGCTCCTCCACCTGGTATGATCCTACGTGGCTCCTCCACCTGGTATGATCCTGTGTGTCTCCTCCACCTGGTATGATCCTGCGTGGCTCCTCCACCTGGTATGATCCTGCGTGGCTCCTCCACCTGGTATGATCCTGCGTGGCTCCTCCACCTGGTATGATCCTGCGTGGCTCCTCCACCATCATCCGGATTGATACACTCCTCATGATCGCCTCCTCCTCTCACTATATATAGTTGCGCAACTTCAGAGATATCGCCCCTGCCCCCGCGTACATTGCAATTGCCCTACTCCATATTTTTTTATTTGCGTATACCGAAAATCTTTTTTACAATATACCTATGCATCTTTTGTTATTTTTAAATACATGACGACTCTTTTTCAATTATTGTAAATCCAGTTGCGTGTTGTGGATATTTGTAGTATGGGTAGGTAATAGTAATAGTACAAGGTAATAGGATGAACCCGCTCCAGCACGGGCCGCCCTATACATGGCAATGGTGAAGTGCGGGTTCATCTTTGCCTGTCACCGACCGTAGCGACCGTTGATCCGACGTATGTAGGTACGGGTAAAGGGCTTCACAACAAGACGCTGATACGGGCCGCGCAGGCCCGGATCGATTTTGATCGATTTGATCATCTAAATTCTTTAAATTACTGCTTTTTTACTATCGATTATCGTTATTTATGCTTTTTATGTTCTTCATTCGATCTAAATTTTTGGGCCCCCTCCCTTCCCCTGACCAACGCAACAGTGGGGCTGTAACATCGAAGTTACGCCAGTACCTCTACCTCTCACCTTCCATCCACCAGTCACTGACAGAAGAACACACTGCTATGAGCATGCCGTGACGTCATGATGTCAGCTCCAGGTCACGTGACTGATGTGTCCTGATTGTTCCAGGTGACGAAGCCGCTGCTGGAGAGGAAGAGACGCGCGCGCATCAACCGCTGTCTGGAGGAGCTCAAGGATCTCATGGTGGGCGCCTTGGAGGTAGGCAACCCGAACACACTCCTAGTTTGTGTCGTACTGTTATGTAACTAGACGGGCGCCTTGGAGGTAGGCAACCCGAACACACTCCTTGTTTGTGTCGTACTGTTATGTAACTAGACGGGCGCCTCGGAGGTAGGCAACCCGAACACACTCCTTGTTTGTGTCGTACTGTTATGTAACTATGATAGTGATGATAGTGTAGGATAGAACGGCGCGGGAAGGAGATCGTCGTGGACTATATATTTCTCGACTGAGGGAAGCAAGAATATCACGAAGGACGCCTACAGGAATCGAACCTGGGGGCCTCCAGAGTGCTAATCCACAGGGTGGGGTTCGGGGGGGGGGGGGGGGGGGGGGGGGGTAGTAGGGGGTAAATCTGCACCGGGAAGCTCGACCGGGAAAAAATTGTGGCCTGTGCCGTCGGGCCAAACACACAAAAAAGACAAAAAAAAGACAGGGAAAGTGGTCAAGAAGTGCAGAATGGAGACGCTCGTTACGCTCGCTCAACTAAAGAGTTGATCCAAGTGTCCAGGATTCTCTATGAAACATTCAACTGTTTTTGTCTTTATTTTATAAGGTAAATAACACTGATAAAGTCTCTCTCATTAAAAGCTAATTGAAAACCGGGCGCGAGAATATTTCTAGCAAAGACTACGTAAATGGAACATAAATTGAGTGACAAAAACTTTTATAAATTACTTATTTATACAAATAGAACTCTGATCTAGAAGTGTTTCTGACAGGACAGCTATTACATCAGTATAAAATGAAGGATATATTAACAGTAAATATGCTCTATTTCGAATTAAAAAATCGAAAATTTTTTACTCTAGAGGATTTTCACAACCCCAATTTCATCCCAGAACTATCGTGAATGACATTTGAAAGCATAATCAAGTTGGATCAACCATTTATTTTACTTCAAAAATGTTTAAACTGGAATTTTATAAAAAATAATTTTTTCTTCCATTTACGAAGTCTTTGCCAGAAAAATATTCGCAAACCGGGCATTCAGCAACATCGGGCGAACATTGTCGTGCTCCCGATCGCTTAGCATGTCACCCATGCTCGCTCACCAACGCGTGCAACACAGCGTTGCCGTGTAATGATCTCCAAATCGCCTGCTTCGATGCACATATCACCTCGTCGGGAGTCAACCCGCGACCGCTGGTTTTTTAGCGCTCTGCATGCATCAGTTGGTCGGAATTGAATCCACGGTTAGAAGATTGAATGAGGAAAAACTTGATCCACGGAGTGTTGGTTTTCGTGGTCGATGATTGGAGGGAAATCAAGCAGAACTTCACGCTGTTGATAGAAGAAGATACAAGAAAAACACCCCGTTGTTGAAACACGACTATTACGTGTCTCGTTGCCGTCGTCATCGTCATCATTTCACTTGCATCTTCGTTTTCGCTTACAACCGAAGTTTTAATGATTTTCTTGAGAATTGCAATCATAATGATATGAACTCTCACAATTGAAATTGGAATAGCAGTAAAACATGGCCACGCAATAACATAGTTGGACAATTCTGACAGTACCTCTGAAGTTTCATATGGAATGTTTTAACTTTTTTTTTAATCTTTGCCCTTGCAACTCCACCACTCTCATTCTCAACACTTCTTACACAAAAATATGTTGAACTTGCTTTCAGTCAAATATTGTGTTCGAAGCTCAATTAAAAAAAACTCGATAAACATGTGAAATGTTTGCTCAACAGGCTGAAGGCGAGAATGTGAGCAAGTTGGAGAAGGCGGACATCTTGGAGTTGACAGTTCGCCATCTGCACAGCTTGGGTCGACCTCGGGACGCCGTCGAAGACGCCCATCGCTTCCAGGCGGGGTTCAGTCAGTGCGCCAGCGAGGCCTGTCAGTTCCTGCTCTCTCTGCCCGGCCTTGACGCCCACGTCGGTCGTCGTCTTGTCTCACACCTTGGCCAGTGCGTGTCGGGTCCACTCAGCGTCCAAGTAGCGCCTCCGTCGCGGACCTCCTACTCGCCGCCCGTGTCCCCTGCCACGCCGACGTCCACCTCCAAGCCGTGCGCCTCCCCGGCCAGCACGTGTTCATCGTCCACCGACCTCCACGTCGTCACCACGTTCACGCCCAGCGTACACGACCTCTCCAGACCGCACACCGGGCTCCTGATGACCGTCGCCTTGTCGCCGGCGTCAGGCGAGGTCGAGAACGACGTTCGTCATGGCTTTATGTCTCGTGGCCAAGCAGGCTGCTCGCGCGTCGGCGACGCTCCATCGCCCGTCGGGGCTCCGCGATGTGATGCGGGGAACAACGCCAGGGAGAGGGTTGACGTCAGGGTCCGGTACAGCGAGACTCTCAGACAGGAGGTCAGGGCCCGGTGCGACGACACTGTCAGGCAGGAGGTCAGGGCCCGGTGCGATGACAGGGTCCGCTATGACGATACAGTCAGGCAGGATGAGAGGGTCCGGTATGACGCCAGGGTCCGGTACGATGACACGGTCAGGCACGACGTCAGGGTCCGGTATGACGACAGACAGCCGCGGTATGATCAGAGATACGCATGTTTTGCCGATGACAGAGACGACGACGAACCGGAAGACCTGTCAATGTGGAGGCCGTGGTGAAATGATCTCCCCGTCAAAGGATTGAACATTGATTTTTCGTAGTTACTTTATTATTAGTTATTATTTTCTCGCTTGCAATGCGGCTCAGTACATTACAAAATGATCTCAACAATATGTAAATACTAATGTTAAGGTTAGCAGAGAAATATTAGAATATATATGAAATGTTTAATTTAGAAGTTTCAGTAGCTTGAAACACCATAGACATGATGTTTGTCCCGTGCATCCCCTGTTCAGCCTCAGTACTTGTTACATTTTCCAGACGCCTCTTTCAACTTGCAAAGTGGTATCTTAGTTGTTCATCTTGATTTAATCCGTTGTGATGTTTCTGGAGAAAAATTGACTTTTGATCTTGGCATTTTATTGTTCTGTAAAAATATGTTATATTAGGGTCAGCATGCAAGAGCTAGGATAAAACCATAGAACAGTGATTAAGTTCACGTAATTAATGGGTTCTGAGATTGATTTTGAGATTCGGCCCAGCATTCATTTATTGTGATAGCTATGGAAATAATTATAAAGCAAATGTTATGTTTGCATCTCACTCGTGTTGTCTTTCATTCGAGTAGTTAGTTGTTCAGTAGTTCTAGTTCTTAGACTTGACAGTAAGAATATGTGCTTGGAGATTAATATTACAGAATGTTGGAAATACTTTTACACTATCACTGAGCGTGCCTTGAAATGTTAGTTTTGATACTGCAATGTGTTTCTTTTTTCTAATAAATAATACAAATAAATACAATTATATACAATGTGCATTCTTCGACTCCTTTCTTACAATATTAGTGGTAAGTTCATAATCACAAGACATTTAAAGAATATTTTTTTTTATACCAAATTAATATTTTATTTTGATAAAATATTTGGTAAATTTCAATCACTAGGTAAATAAGTCTGAGTTGACGCTGCTCGCCTAAACGATGTTCTGTAGAGATTCCGATTAATTATATCTACTAAAAGCTTAGAAGCTAATAAAATGAAATAATTCTGCCTGCACTCAGAGCACCGTGACTCAGAGGTAACGTCGAAATAAGGGTTCGTACTTCGAAATGAGTTTTATGTTGTAGCATGCTCCATCTATCGTCTTATTATCGAACCACGCATGTTGCCCACTGAGCCACCGAGCTTACAAGTTACCCGTATTCACATCAGAAGTCGCTGTGTGCAGCAGTTTGTATGATATGGCGGGAGATTTTTAAACTCTACCCAGTATATGTTTCCAGTATCTATGTGTTCTATGTTCTATGTTGTAACCAAAAATCAACTAATTATTACTTATTAAACAAGTAAAAAATTAAAAATGTACCAAGTGATAACCATAAGTTTGTCTTTTATTTAATCATGATTAAAATTTTACGCTATTTTACTCTATACGCTATTTTACGCTCTGTAGCTTTTTACGCTATATGAGTGCCAAGTTGTCACAAGTTGTCACTGACAACGATGTCAATGATGAGATTCGCTGACATATTTCTTCAGGTTTGAGTCACTGATATAATATTGTACTGGTTTGAGTCTGTGAAGGTAAGTGTAAAATGACATGATAGAGGAATGAGGGATAATAAATTGACATGATATTCACATTACAAGTAGTATTTATTGTAAATGTACCATGCATTGTTTGAAGCTATGCTACGCGTCGCATTACTTTCCTTACTTCGTCGATCTTTCCAAATGTAGTTTCACAACCGAATATTGTCATCTATTTAAACCACCAGCGAGATCAGATTGGTTAGGTTGAATTGAAACAATATTTCTATTCTAGTTACAAATATTATGTTGGTTCCTGGGGTTACAATTATTGTCATAACTTACACACACGTCCATAACGTGTCATGGCACATGTCATAGCACTGCTATCTAGTGGTTATTGTCATAAGTTGACTTACAAGCTAATAGTTTGACACGTAAATGACTCGACCGAAGAGGGTTCAACACAGTTCAAGAGGAATTCAACACTTAAACATGGTATGTATATTACCTACGAAGGTCAACTTTTACATAAATAACCCCGTTAATTTGAAAACATTGCATAATTTTAAATCTTGCATGAAGTATTTTTTTATATGTTTTTTTTCACAAGAATAAATAGCTAGTCTAAAATATAATTTAATAATGATATTGTATTCACTCTAGTGTATGAATTGTTTGGAGTATAGTTTTCTGAGGAAAATGTTGTCAACGGCAGGGATAAGAAGGTATCGCTTCCAGAGAGGTTCCTGTCGAAGCGTCGCGGCGTCTAGTAGACGACGTCCCTCAGCGTCGGACGTCGCCGTCCAGTGGGAGCTGGCGTCGTCTTCGGCCGTCGACCCATCTGTGGGATCCTCCCTGCGAGACAAGTCCGAGCAAGTTACATTCTCACAGAATCGTTGTCCCTGATCATCCCTTGAACACGCCAATTACTCTCATTAGCAGCTCAACATGTCACGCATGTCACGCATGTCACGCATGTGCGTGTCACGTGGTACCCAAGCAGGTACCATGTGCAGAGACATTGACATTGTCCAGAGAGCAGACAATGTCGAGCTCAATGATGAATTCGGGTTACTATTGCCATAGACATTGTATAGCCTTTATACAATGTCTATGCTATTGCTCTCGCTAGGAACGTGTCTGCAGACACCATTAGTAGAGAGAGAAATATGTCTATTGCCAACGACGTCCAACCAAGTACATGAGGAGCTACATTTCAAAATGCAGCTTGTCCAAAAACATTTGAACAGAGATTAACGCGATTTTCTATTGACATGAAAGAGATACGAACTCATGTGTTTACATAATTATAATTAATTACATTTTGGTTTAATGTGATTTTTATAAGTTCGAGTATCAGGCTGTGTAAACATTGTTGCTCTGCAGGTTTTTTCACCTTTTCTCTAACAGAAAAACACGCAAAATGGACAAGTTGCATTTTGAAATGTAGCTCCTCTACATTCCCTCTACAGCTCCTCTACAGTCCTCTACAGCGTCCAAGGAACGAATGAATGACTGCAATAAACTGAGCTGATTTTCAATTCAATGCTGCTGCTGGAAATTCCTCGAGTCCATATTTCCACAACTCATCTGATGATGCAACATCTGATCGAAGAGCCTGGGGGTGGGGGGAGGTGTGAGAGGAATGCGTCCAGGGGTTTGTTATCCTGACCTGGATTCTGTCAAGGTTGACCTCTTGCACACTCTCGAGGGCATGGCACGACCGAAGCGGCGATATCGGGAACTACGTAACTGAGGTAACCAGCCTAGACGTGCCAACGCCCCGATGTGTCGCTTGCCCATTAGACCTGCAGCCGCCCCTCGGTTATTGTCCCGGAACCACCCACTTCTGGCGACAGAGCCTGCAAGTTACATCCAACTCCTGACTAACTCCTAGCTACATCCTCTACTCCCTACGACATCCATTACTCTCTATGACATCCTCTACTCCCTACGAAATCCACTACTCCCTACGACATCCACTACTCCCTATGGCATCCACAACTCTCTACGACATCCACTACTCCCTATGGCATCCACAACTCTCTACGACATCCACTACCCTCTACGACATCCATTACTCTCTACGACATCCACTACTTCCTATGGCATTCAGAACTTTCTACGACATTTACTACTCCCTACGACATCCACTTCTCCCTATGACATCCACAACTTTCCACGACATCCACTACTTCCTACGACATCACTACGTAACAACGACTCTACTACTTCTTTACTTCATCCCATGCCAACGTGTCAGGATATGACATCTACTAAGTACACCAGTATGACAGCCGCTACACCTTATGCCAATGCTACTCACTAATAAACAAAAGACAAACACTACGACATTTACTTACAAATTACACAAATGACAGCCACTATACCACACATTACTGCACCATATGCCTATGACAATGCTGATAAGTGTCGCTGCTTGATCAGAAGAACTACGTACTAAGTCATTAGTCACCACATGCAGTTCTACAGGACAGTTCTACACACTACAATGCAAACGACACAGAACTATGACACTTCACAACACTACATAGAAGACAAAACTATTTGTCCAAGATCGAAGTAAAGTTAACTAAGTATAAGGAAATGTGCAACTGTCTAATGTGATGGAATGAATTAAATCGTATTATCGTCCAGATGCCGACTTGGTCTCGATATCTGATGGTCTCAGAATGAAGAGACTGGAGAGCTGTGCAGAACATTATTGGCTTTCTCGGCTTTTATCGGCGGTATAAAAAAAGAAGATTCATTGAACTTCATTTCCAACTAAGACGCTAAGTCAATATTGCTGTTATCTGCTCCACGAAACTTAATACGATTGGAAATAAAAGGTTCATATAGCTGGGTGATTCTATTGGAAGAGAGATTGTGGAAGAGAAGAGAAATAATAACGTACACATAATCATTTGAGAATTAAAGCTGAGATTAATAATGGCATGACTAAGCTCGGAAGTGAAAAGTAATTTAATACAAGGCACACATTTACATCATACGAAACCAATCTCAAGTTGATATCCTGTATCATGGATCCCTGGAGACCGACCGACCACTCCTGCACTTGCGCAGTCAGTAGGTACAGAGATTACTTGAACGATTGTAGACGATGTTTCTTCAGAGTTTGAATTTATCTTATGCTGAACTTCTACACTATACACGCTACGTTTTGAAATATTGGGCTGAAATGTCGTGGTTTTATAATTTTACTTGTCGTGATTCATCTTCAGAGGTACTATTTAACGATTATTTATTTAAATAAAATAATGTCAAGTAAAGTAAAGTAAAGTAAAGAAAATATGTGAGTAGAACTGAGATGTAATTGTAGAAAATATCATCTAAACGTGCCATTAAAAAGTTTGAAGATTTGTTTATATACTTTATTCAATATTAGAGCTAAAATTTCGCTCTTCTCAGCTAATTAATTGAGAATTAAGAATGCAATCATAGTTTGCTACAAGGGTGCAGGTTTATCAACTCTATACGTGGTAACGTAATGCAATTTGTCGAGTGTTCTGCATCAAACGAACTTAGGTACTACAGTTACGTAACAAAGCAACCACGAGTAGACGCTGTAGAGCGATGTTTGACTTGTAACATAATTAGGAACAAATTATCCAACAATTAGAAACCGATGCAATGCTCAAGTTCCTGTGCTGAAACTGATCAACTGGTACGCCTCAGCTAAATTACTCGCTATATCAGACGCAAGGGGTGTACAATGCATTCACAAAATATAATAATTTCACATGGTGTCAACGGTAGGTATAGTAATTTCACATGGTACAGCGGTAGGTATAGTAATTTCACATGGTGTCAACGGTAGGTATAGTAATTTCACATGGATACAACGGTAGGTATAGTAATTTCACATGGTGTCAACGGTAGGTATAGTAATTTCACATGGTACAGCGGTAGGTCTAGTAGAAATTTCACATGGTGTCAACGGTAGGTAGAGTAATTTCACATGGTGCCAGCGGTAGGTATAGTAATTTCACATGATGTAAGTGGTAGTTATAGTAATTTCACATGGTGTCAGAGGTAGGTCGAGTAGTAATTTCACATGATGTAAGTGGTAGTTATAGTAATTTACATGGTGTCAGAGGTAGGTCGAGTAGTAATTTCACATGGTGCCAGCGGTAGGTATAGTAATTTCACATGATGTAAGTGGTAGTTATAGTAATTTCACATGGTGTAAGAGGTAGGTCGAGTAGTAATTTCACATGATGTAAGTGGTAGTGATAGTAATTTCACATGGTGACAGAGGTAGGTCGAGTAGTAATTTCACATGGTGCCAGCGGTAGGTATAGTAATTTCACATGATGTAAGTGGTAGTTATAGTAATTTCACATGGTATCAGAGGTAGGTCGAGTAGTAATTTCACATGATGTAAGTGGTAGTTATAGTAATTTCACATGATGTAAGTGGTAGTTATAGTAATTTTACACGGTGACAGTCAGAGTTGGAAATCTGCTTCGACCACGTCCCATTGTGTCTGTTGAAAGGGAATTGGATTATAAGGATTTCAATACTAATTGTAAACTCTTCTGTTTAAGAGGCAAACGGAAGCGAGCGGGAATCGCACGGTTCGTCAGAGCGTTTTTTGAAATTTTGTCTTCCCACTAAATAATTTAAAAAAATCAGATAGTAACGACCCTTTACAGTCTAATAGACTAAATAATGCCGCACACTGGAGTTCATTATGACCTCTGGTGCGACCTCAAAGTGTTAAATACGATATTTTTAGTAAAATATTAATAAATAATCGTATTTAACACTTTGAGGTCGTACCAGAGGTCATAAAGTACTCCAGTGTGCGGCAATATATAGTCTATTGGGCTGTTATGGGTCGTTACTATCTGATTTTTTAAAATTATTTAGTGGGATGACAAAATTTCAAAAAAACGCCCTGACGAACCGTGCGATTCCCGCTCGCTTCCGTTTGCCTCTGAATCTCCAGCTACGAATAGAGAGGGATTCTCGTGTGATGTTTGTGAATGTGATATATCGACATTGATCTCTTGCGGCGACAACCGCAACTAGTAAATACAGAGAGACATGTGCAATGCAATTACATGTACGCCCGCTGATGTGAGTGCATACCTACGTGCTACATCTGCTCATTACATGCTGCGTGCTATTACTGTGCAGAGGCTAAGAGATCACCATGCTCGGTATTAATACACCTTTGTACAAGTAGACAGTATTTTAACATCTATTACATTTTCAATTAGGTAATGTTTTAGTGTGACTGACGAAATAAAAACGTATCGCCTCGACTGGTAAACCAGTGAAGAGGCTAGCACGATTTTGTTTCGCGAGGAAGAAGTCTGTAAATACTTTGATAAAATGTCTGAATATTTGCAACATAGCTGTTTTCAGGACTAGATACTTGACGTCAATATCAGCAATATTATTACCACTTTAAAATCGTTGGAACTAATTCCATTATGGTAGTAGATTCATGTAGGTATGTGTATATTAGAATTATGAATATTTTTGTTGACATTCCACAACGTAAGGTGTGATGATGAATCAAATTTCCTTTATTATTCATGTGACTATAGTTTTGATACACATAACAATTATGTTTTAAATAAGTATAAGTGAATGTATTGAACAATATTGCTTTGCTAATATTGTTGAAGTATTGCATAAGTATCTCCAGACTGAAGATCTAATTGTGTAGTTGACTCTGAAGGAAGAAATATTAAAACTAGAATCAGTGTCTTACTCTTAGGCCCGGTTGCACCAAGTCCCGATAAAATTAGCGGTAGGATTTATCGGCTGAAACCATGGCAACAGCCAATGAAACAGAGCCATTTAGACCCCTAAAGTCCACTTTAGGCTAAAGTGAACTTTATCTTACTTATCGGGACATCGTACAACCGGGCCTTAGGTTGTACGATCTCCCGATAAGTAAGATAAAGTTCAATCTGCATAAAATGGACTTTAGCTGTCTAGATGGCTGTGTTTCATTGGCTGTTGCCATGGTTTCAGGCGATAAATCCCACCGCTAATTTATCGGGACTTGGTACAACCGTGTCTGAGTGCCTTTTAAATATTCATAATATAGGTATGCCCTGATATAAAATAGTCGTTGCATAAGTACCAGCTTAATATGTAACAATAAGTTAAGACAGTTAAATTTGCAGATGAATGACATTGTCACCAATTATTAAAAGTATTAAGAAGGTAAATTGTAAATCACTAGCAATGAATTTGATTCTAATTTAAATGTGTATAAAGCTAGGTCCACATAAAGAGTTTAGCGTTCTAAGTTTTGCGTTTTCCGATTTGCGTTATGTGTTCTTTTTCTAAATTAATTGACGCTGCTTTTGCTAGGACCGCTCAAATATGGTGTGTATGTATCATTCGCTTGTTATAGTCGATGACGTTTATGCGGAATAAAATCCGCACGTGTCGGACTTGTGATTGGTTAAAAGAAATAATCGCAAAGAAACTCTATGCGGACCCAACTTTATGTAAAAGAGTTTTCGAAACAATGTCAAAGCAAAACCCATGTAAATGTTGCTACATTGAGATTGTTGTGTACACGAGTGACTGGATGGATGTGAGTGTGTACAATGACGTCACAGAACTTACCCAGGAAGCGCTTCTCCGGCGCCGCGGCGCCCGTCATCACCTCCATCAAGTCGTCGTAGTCGAACAGCTCTCCGTTCTGCACATTCGGCATCGGATACTCGTCGCTGAGGTACGCCTCTCGCTTGCTCCGTCCTCCCGCCGTCTTGCCGTGCGCGTCGGGAGGTTGATGCTCGATCGAGCGCTTGCTGATGCCGGCCGAGTTCCTCACCGAGCCGATGTGACGCTTGTCGTCGCCGTGCTCCTCGTCGGCCTCGTGGTGCTCGTCGGCGCCGACGGGCAGGCGACCTTGCCGCAGCAGAGCGGCGACGTAGCGTTTGGCGATCTCGCGCACGTTGGGGTCGCTCTGCATGTCGTCGAATGGCAAGAACCTCTTGTCGAAGACGTCCATGTTGACCGGCTTGCTCCAGTATCTGGCCAGAGCCATCGGCGCCCTGCGCTTCTCTTCATCCACGTCCTTCTTCTGGACACTCTGTGCGCGCGCAAGTGAGCCCAGATAACGCTTGCCCTCTGCCATGGGCGCCTCCCGGCCACGAACCAAGGACGCGAGGTTGCGCTTCTCCTCTTGATACTCGTCTCCGTTCTTGGCGTAACGCGCGTAACCTCCGCCTCGCGCAAGCGCCCCGAGATTGCGCTTGCCGTAGGATGAGCTTCGAGCCACCGAACCGATGTTCTTCTTGTCCTTCTCCTCTTCTATCAGCTCCTCGATCAACTCCTCTAACTCCTCAATGTTGTCGTCCTTCTTCTGCGGCAACAGGTTGTTCCTGGCCAGCGAGCCAATCCCTCCTCGCTTCCCGGCCTCCTGGAAGCCTCTGAGTTGTCCGTTCCTCGCCAGCGTTGCCACACTTCTCTTGCTGGTCTCCACCTCCTCGGCGTTGTCGCTCCTGGCCGCCATTGTCTTGGGAGAGGCGGGGAGATATCCCGCCCTCGCCAGCGCCTCCACACTCCGCTTCTCCTCGCTCCTCAACGGCATGTTGCCTGCGCGCGCTAGCGACGCCATGGACCTCTTCTCGTCGCTTGTCTCCTCTTCGTGTACCGCCCCGTCCAGAAGCTTCTCTTTCAGCAACTCCAGGTTGAGCTGCGACTCCAGATAAAGCACAGTCTCCAGAGTTTTGAGCTTCTCCAGCTCTTCCTCGTCGCGAACGTCTTGGTCGGAGTCCCGCTTGTTCTGGAACTGGAAGGGAAGACTTCCGGTCCGCAACAACGCCCCGACATATCGCTTCTCGTCGGGCTCCAGCTGGCTCTCATGCTGGTTCCTGCTGGTCACGCTGGGATGCAGCTTCTTCTCCAGATAAACCGGCATGTTGCCACTTCTTGCCAAGGAGGCCATGTAGCGCTTGCCCTGTTGATAAGGAAGTTGACCTGTTCGAGCCAACACGCCGACATTGCGCTTCTCCAGCGTATGATGATCCTCAGAAGTAGCGGCGGTTTCTGTCAGCACCTGAAACCACAATCATTGTTTCTGTCAGCACCTGGAACCACAATCAGCACCTGAAACCACAATCATTGTTTCTGTCAGCACCTGAAATCACAATCATTCTCTGTCGGCACCTGGAACCACAATCATTGTCTCTGTCAGCACCTGAAACCACAATCATTGTTTCTGTCAGCACCTGGAACCACAATCATTGTCTCTGTCAGCACATGGAACCACAATCATTGTCTCTGTCAGCACCTGAAACCACAATCATTGTCTCTGTGAGATGACGTCACTTGCAAACAATGAATACCCACAAGTATTTTGGTGGAACTGGTTATAAAAATAACACAATAGGTATACACTTTAATTTCTGATATCAAACAAGTGTTAAAACACGGACACACTGTCAAGTAAGTACCAGTGTGTCCCGTGTTTTACCTAATTTTTGACACACTTCAATTAGGAAAGCAAACTGCATATAAAAAGGTAATGTACTTTTATTATATTCAACTAGCAAAAAATATTTGCCCCTTGATCCACCCCTTGCCTCTTACCTCAAATTAAAGATAATAATTTTTAGAATAAGACTGCCGCTTGAAAATATAGGGTCACCGGCCAAATAAGAAAGAAAATGTGTATAATGTGAGAAATTTACAAATGGTTGTATGCTGTTGTTTGAGGCATTGTTTCATCAGAGATTTGTATGAATTACGGCGAATTCTAAGCACCATGGCTGGAGCCCTGGGACCACTTTAAGGAGGCCGTGATGTCTCCAACTTGGCTTTAGCTATGATTCAAGAAGGCCGTGGAATGGCAACAATACTATTTGTGCATTTGTTTTTGTGATCAATGGTGTTTGGTGTTTGAATGTTATAATTTTGATCTCCATCAAAGAAAGTTGAATTATACAAATAATTATACATTGATTTTATTACAATCATTCTTTCTGTACATAGATTAATTTTTCAAACGAATTATCTACAGATTTTGTTATGTCTGCACCTTTGACACGCTCAAATTCGAAACAAAGGGGAATGAAGAATCGTAAAAATATAGATTTGAATACAACTTCGTTGTCAGTTTTGTCTGGTCAGTGTTTCACTGTAACAGTTTCTAACCAATGTGTAAACTACGCTCTATCAAGTTCATTCGGACCTTTTCATTATGTTCCTAGTATTGTCTACAATTGTTCTGAATACGTTAACACTATGCGCATTGTTATAAGTTATAGTTGAATAGAAATGGGGGATGGTTGTTGCATACATTTGCTTCAGTGGTCAAAACTTCTCGTTCCGAACAGCAGCGGGAAGTGATAGTATTCACCAACAGACATATCACTGACACAAGGGGCACAGCGCAGCAATGAATTCGCAATGACTATTCGCTTCGCTGGTAATGCTGCCTCTAAGCCTAACGCGTAATCCTAATGGAATACAATGATTATCTTCGGGCATGTTTAGCAGCTGGTGTTTCGAATGGCATCTATTTAGGTTTAGTCAATTAAAGGACTCAATTGTATTGTATTTTCATCACAATGTTTGATACAAGGAAAAATGTCAAGAGAATTTCAATTTGACAGGTATCTATTGTGTGTCGTATTATTGAGAAGGTAACATAAAGATCAGAGCCGTCGTAAGTACTTACTTCATTTGACTTCTTTTAAAAGGCAGGATTAATTAATTTTTTTAACATGGGTATACCCTAATCTATAATAAACAACAATTATCCGTATTATACTCCGGAAATGAGTGAAATGTTATAAATGTTAAAGTATTGGTTATAAACATATTCATTTCTCAACCAATCAAAGGATTTTGGTAAACATTGAGTGGGTCGATGTGAACAGCTGTATCGAGTTCTGATGTACAGTATGGAATGAAACACGCGTACAACGTTCCTTTCTTCTTCCAGAATCTCTTGAGGAAGGGATTTCCTACGAGCCCGATGCCTCTGACTGTGAATGTGCGGACTCGGACGTGGATCGGCTGTACGTGGACCTCGAGCCTCCCCTCAACTACCGCCGGCGTCCATCCGTCAACAGCTTCGTCGAGTCGGACGCGCGTCCTGTCCCGGCCGTGATCGGGGACCGCGCGCCCGTCAGCGACCAAGCCACGCAGACCGAGGCGTACCGACGGCCGCGAGTCAAGGCGGCGAAGGCGTCGCGAGACCAGGCCTGTCAGACCGAGGCGACGGGCAAGAGACGCCACAAGAAGAAGGACAGCGCTCGACGTCGGCGTCATTGCAGTGACGACGAACGCGACGTCGACATGGAACCACCCACTCGATCGTAACATGGATTGTTTGCATCTTTTTCACGATTTGGATAGGACGATATTCAGTTGACGCACTTTTTGTATCAAAATATGTTAATAAGTCATGAAGTTGGCAGCGTTTTTCATTGTTGTTGAGAGATTCTGTTACAATAATTAATATGGTAATATGCTGATAATGGAGTCACGTGAGCATACATTTTATACATACCTAGTAGATATGAACTCAGAAATAAATCACATAACTATATTTGGTGTATTATTGTTGAGCGAGCGTAGCGAGCGTCTCCATTCGGCTCTTTTGGACACTTTCTCTGTTTTTTTGTGTGTGGGTGTGTGTGTGTATGTGTGTGTGTTTCCCGACGATGCTGGCCACATTTTTTTTTCGATCGAGCTGAAATTTTGCACACATACTAATATCATTATAACACAGTCTGGGATTGTTTTTGAGAGCTGCATTCTGATTGGTTCAATTAAAAACATTTCTTCTGATTGGCCGAAAATCGAAATGGTCAGATCGAGCTAAAATTTTGCATGACCATTAAGAGTACCATTTAAAATAATTTTACAACTTTTCAGCTTAATCAGTAGAGAACTTATGCACTTATTGACAATTTTAAAGTTTTGAATCTGTCAGAAATGACATTTCAAAACAGGAATTCCACTGCATTCTGGGTTGCTCTATGTAGGCTATAGCAAAGCAAAGTTTATAGATGGCTATTCTCAGTTTCAATGAAAAACAGATTCCTTTTTGTTGATCGAGTGATCATATTGCAATACATAATGTTTGTTTGCAATATGTAATGTATGTAATATACATAGTTATTAGGTATCTAAAATACTTTATTTCTGGTAATGGATTATGTTTCATAGTTATATTAAAACAAAGTTTAGACCTTTTCGACTAGAAACATATAATATTTTACACATTTCGAGCCCAATCGGTCAAGAATTTACTGACTTATTGGTGTTATGAATATCTGTCCCAAGAGATTGATGGAAAGTATCAAATTTATGGTATTGGTCTGTTTAATTGTTCCAGAGTGTTTATGGAAAGTTGTAAGGAAATTTGGTAATAATGTAGTGAGTTTTCTTTGATTAAATGGATCGGGCTCGATTGGCGATGTCGTGCGAATCGGTGCTCGCTCATCAACGCGTTACACGGAGCGTTTTCCTAGTTATTATAATTGAATAATTGGTGTCTAATTATAACTTATGGGTACCTATTTCAGATTGTATAGGTTGTGCCAAACAAAATGTTTCCTAAAACTGTTCATAGTTTACACAAGATTAATGGACATCATTGAGCGAGCGTAGCGAGCGTCTCCATTCGGCTCTTTTGGACACTTTCTCTGTTTTTTTGTGTGTGTGTGTGTGTATGTGTGTGTGTGTGTTTCCCGACGATGCTGGCCACATTTTATTTTCGATCGAGCTGAAATTTTGCACACATACTAATATCATTGTAACTCAGTCTGGGATTGTTTTTGAGATCTGCATTCTGATTGGTTCAATTAAAAACATATCTTCTGATTGGCCAAAAATCAAAATAATCAGATCGAGCTCAAATTTTGCATGACCATTGAGAGTACCATTTTCAATTATTTTACAACTTTTCAGCCCAATCAGTATAGAACTTATGCACTTATTGGCAATTTTAAAGTTTTGAATCTGTCAGAAATGACATTTCAAAACAGAAATTCCACTGCATTCTGGGTTGCTCTATGTAGGCTATAGCAAAGCAAAGTTTATAGATGGCTATTCTCAGTTTCAATGAAAAACAGATTCCTTTATGTTGATCGAGTGATCATATTGCAATACATAATGTTTGTTTGCAATATGTATAGTATGTAATATACATTGGTATTAGGTTGGTATTATCTGTATCTAAAATACTTGTTTTCTGGATATGGATCATGTTTCACTTAAAAAACAACGTTTCGACTAGATACATATAATATTTTACATATTCCAGCCCAATCGGTCAAGAATTTACAGACGTATTGCTATTTTAAGTGTTTTGAATATCTGTCCAAAGAGATTGATGGAAAAGTATCACATTTATGGTATTGGTCTGTTTAATTGTTCCAGAGTGTTTATGGAAAGTTGTAAGGAAATTTGGTAATAATGTAGTAAGTTTTCTTTGATTAAATGGATCGGGCTCGATTGGCGATGTCGTGCGAATCGGTGCTCGCTCATCAACGCGTTACACGGAGCGTTTTCCTAGTTACTACATTCATACTAGTAGAGACGGTTGTCTCACTCCTATACTGATAACATTGACCGCAGTGAAGCCTTTTTAGACCCTGTGATTGGGGAAATCTGGTAGGACCCCGTGATTTGAGCGACATCTATAGCGTGAAGAGTGAACTACTTGATGACCAATCTCTGACGATGGCTCAACCGCTAATTCATAGTTTACACTTGATGTGCCTGCTGGCTCGCAGAATAGCTGTTATTTGACGATATTTAATGGTTTTATAGTTCATTTTATAGTTTAATTGTAAATATCTGATATAAAACAAAAGAACATCGTGCATTGCATATAAATGCAACGACGGCTCAATGGGTAAATTTAGATGTTAGTTCATATTTTTACCACTAGTGCTGATATATGCGCTAACGATGCCGGGATACTCCAATATTTCTCATGTCGAAAAGGCTTCACGTTCATTGGTGGAGTGAGAATACCTCTGCTATAGTGTAGTGTATATTTAGATATATCTCTCTGCCGTGGTTTACACGTGATGTCATCTCATTGTTGTCTGCCACCATTTTGATGGCAAGCAGAATAGCGGTGATTCTCTGCTTTTTTACGATATTTTATATAGTTTATGGGTACCTGGGAAATTGTATGGGTTCCGGAGAAATCTTTAGTACGAAGAGGAATTACACACATTACAAAATGCATCGATTCAGGTACCTCAATAAAGTTATAATCTGGCCCTCAACCAACAAAATGTCAGTCCTCAGGTGGAAAATTCAATGATTTTGCATTGCTAATATAAAACAAAAGAAGTTCGTCCAAGCTATGAATTGTGTTGTTAGCAAGATCTTCAAATAGGATGAAAATGAATTTGATGAAAAACTTATAAGTTATATTTTAGGGAATAATATAAAATGCTGTCAAAAGCATGGGTCATATTCTCGAATATGTTGAAAATGTTCGTTATACGGAAATGAGCCACTGCACAATGGATTCAGCTTCTCTTCCATTGATAAAACAAAAGATTTCACTCGATTTCGCATAATTGCACATTTCCGCATGCGGTTTCGATTCGAGAATAGGCACCGAGCGGATAATACAAAATGTTTATACATATTTAAATATTAGTTTTCAACGAGCAAAGGTGACATAATTCTTAGAGGTTTCCGCCCTACAAACATAACATCGTTTCCAAGGGAAGAGTTATGCATCTAAATCCAGAAAAACTACTGATTCCTGACTAAGAACTACTTACTACTGACTTCGTTCGCCAAACGAATTGTGGTCATCAATTCCAATTCCAGGGATTTGATAAAATCGTTTATTTTGTACACGACTTCCTAATTCAAGATGATCCTCTCGACTTCACCGAAAGCTCTAGAAGTAAGTTTCTCGTGAAGGAAGCTCCGACTTTCCGTCTCAATATTAGTCTTTATTTGAATTCAAGTCCACATTTCCCGCTGCTTCAACATTGCTAGGCGACTGCTTAGCATAACGCTCCAGCTTATTCCCCCAGTGATTTATCACCGCTCTCGTCAGATGATTTTGTGAAATATGCACTGTCTTTTCTTCACAACGTAGAGAATATTTTAATGAAGATATATTTCCTTAAAACGTCTCTACAAAATCCATAGGAATGTTATAATTAAATTAGACGTTTGTATTCAGAACATTCAATACATAACTAGGAGGACGCAAAGATGTTGTGGAAAAACAGCCAAGTCTGTATGAATAGAGGTTGATTTTACTTCCATCTTGCCTCATTTCCTACGTCATTAGAATCTCATTGCTAGTTATCTGTGACGTAATCTCCCTGTGAAAGGCGGCAGATGATGAGGGAAATGCAGTGAATAGTGTGCTGGCTGGAGAGATTGCCGAGCCAATTTCAAGATAGGAGTCACGAGAATAAATATGTCATTATATTTTCTGTTCGAGAAAGAAGTCACATAACATATTTTATATACCAAGTCAAGACTAAGAAAGAAAATTCTCTTTCACGAAATAATGGTCCGTAAATCATTGATATTGCGTTGAGCGCTGATCGTCTCCGTTGCTACCGTCGTAATATGCGCCGAGCTGCGATCCCATGGGTCTTGCGCTTCGATAACACCACAGATCACCAGTCTTTTGTTCGAACAAAACACGAGGGAGGAAGTCAACAGGTATAACAAACAACAGACTCTCGAATGAAAATCAATGCGAAACAATTCGTGGAGATAATTGTCTTTCTTCCATCCCCTTCTCGTCCCCCTGTGATTTAGACTGCACGCTTCGCAGCGGTGTCGACGTCTTGCATAACTTCACGATGTTATGTTTCTCTCCAGCATTCCAGCGCTTGAGCCGAATGCTTCGAACATTCCGATCACCCCATTTCGTTTATAAAAGGCACAATTTGTGAATTCACATGTCTAGAGAGATCGAGTGCAAATGAAACATCGAGGCCACAGTGTTGAACACTCGGGCAAGTTCTTGCATGTCGCAGTGAGTGTAATGAAAGTCAACAGCAGTCGGTAACAAATAACCGCGTTGCCAAGCGATGTTACTGCAACTGACAGAGATAAATCGTCGGGAATAATTCGCCGGGGAAGGTTGGCAGTGGAGTGACGTCAAGTATAGTCATATCAAAATGTCAACAGATCAACAGAAGTAATTATTAAACGGAATATGATTAATTGGTACAACATATTTTGAAACTAGCTTTACTTTTAACTCAGCAGCCCATATAAATAAACTAAAATACTGAGTATTGATGTTTTTTTATTAATAAAATATATTTCGATACATTGATTTCAACAGCGGTATTCAGCGACGTTTCGCCTGCCTGCCTCCAGGTTGATGGAGGCGACGAGGTTACACAGTAGGTAGAGAGAAATCCAATCTTCTTGCTGGCGTGCAGTGCAGACCAGCAGCCGAATCGTCGCTCTATGTATGCTAATACCTCTGCTGAAATCAATGTATCAATAGTATAAATGGCTCTAATAATAAG
The DNA here is from genome assembly GCA_934045905.1 of Leuctra nigra. Taxonomy (NCBI): domain Eukaryota; kingdom Metazoa; phylum Arthropoda; class Insecta; order Plecoptera; family Leuctridae; genus Leuctra; species Leuctra nigra. Next base: position 4,849,523 of record OW203761.1, read on the forward strand.
CAAGTTTTCAAAATATATTTTGCCGTAGGTAAAGAGTAAAGTGAGTCAAGTTGACAAGATTCTGGTGTTCGATTTTTTTAAATTGACAGCAATGCACATTCAAATCAATGTAATTTCACAAACAAAATAATTCGAATTGTATTTGTTATAGAAAGTAGAGTAAAGCTTGTTTTACGTAAATGAAAGAGAGCGCCACTTTCCAATGACTTAGCAATGACTTATGCCTCATGGAACGAATGATAATCAAGGCTTCCAATGCCACTGCCTGCATTGCATTGCATATCACAATAAGGTTTTGAGTTGGGACATCTCCCTGTTTAGTACGGAGGTAAACAGCAGACTTGCTTGCGCTTCGTTTGTTTATTAGGCACTGAAACAAACTGTTTTCCTGTTTAGTGACTTGCATTGCATGTTACATTTCCTTTCATAATTCCAGCATGAACAGAAATGTCCTTTAATTAAATCACAAATGGTGGCAGCGGCAGGACAGTCAAAGTCTTTCATTAACTGAAACTACGATCAATTAATGCTAGTAGTTTTTCATATACTGTACGGTAAATACAGCGAGCCCGTATTTTATCGAAATTACAAATGGTGCCAGATGTGGGATCAATATTCCTAATATTTTTCGTTTTGATCTAAATGAGTACAAAAAGGCTGAAATTAAAATGTAATTAAGTACATATTTCATCTCTACGCTGTCGTCGTTGATAGAGGTCGCTTGCGTATGCGTTCAATGCCGAGCAGATATACGATATTTGTCACTGGAAGCGAAACTTGGCAAGAGGCCAGGTTTTATGTACATAAGGAATTCACAGCTTACGAAACTATAGGTATATTAAAAAAATAAAAATCAGATAGAAACGTATTCTGCTATAATTTAAATTCCTCGATATTACAATTGGTGGCAGATGTAGGATTTCTATATTTTCTATTTTACTATGTACTTCCGACCAAACTATCATATCTCGAGATTGTAAGGAACTTTCTTTAACACTTTTGACACGTTCGCCTCAGATATATGTTGTGGATCTTGCAGCGTATAATACGCCTGCTTCCGAGTTTGCACATGGGCAAATATTTTGACTGAAGGGAAGCTTGAGAATATAAATATGAGAACAGGCCGCCTATAAAATACCTTTTCCGTATGCTTTCAACCCTTTTTAACACACGTTGTTCCAGGGATGGGGGCAGTGTTATACTATTTTGTTATTTACATCATAAAAAAATATTGAATATACTGCTTTTTGTTCAATTTTATATAGTCGATTCATTTTTTCGTGAAGTATAGTTCAGATTTTCAGATTCAGATTTCAAAATGTATTTATTCATTTGCGTTTTTACATACAAATACATACATAATACACTTTATGATAATATATCTAGACAAAAAGTATCAGTTTTACATTACAGTGTTAAATTATACATTATAAATAAATAAATACCCACATAAGCAAAATGCTTGTGTGTGGGAGAGGAGTTTGTAGGTTAAATACAGATTAAAAATCAAGGTAGCTGGAGTATAGGTAGTTGATGTGATATAATTTGTTTATTAATTGAAACTTAAATTACTAGAGTAAAATTTTGATGAGCATCTATCTAATTCAGTATCCCAATGGGATTGAGGTAATTGTTTGAGCCAAATTTTAATGCACTTCTTAAAGATTTTAATATTATCAATAGTCTTTAAGGAATTCGGTATTGAATTAAAAATTTTGGGGCCAAGATAATCGCTTTGCCTTTGTCCTAAGGATGTGCTTTTCCTGGGGATTTCTAAATTTTGTGATGATGCTGTTCTTGTAGAGTGATGATGATTTGTCGATTTAGTATTAACAAATTTAGTGAAGGTATGCAAAAGTAAACTTTGTATAAATAATGATTTAATTGAAAGAGTGTCTGAAACTTTAAAAATAGAGTTTGTTGGATAATCTCTAGGTTTATTAAACATAATTTTAATAATTGACTTTTGTATGGTATTTAGTGGTTTAACGAAGGTCGCAGCAGCGCTACCCCAAGATATGATTTAGTATTGGATTTGCGATTGAACAAGTGCGTAGTAGACTGCCTTCAAGTTACATATATTTAATATTGGTTTAAGTCGAATAGATTTATATACTATTAGTCTGATTGATTTTAAAAGCGCGACAATGTGCAGCTTCCATTTTAGCTGCTCGTCGATAATAATTCCAAGATATTTGGTTTGTGATACTTTTTGAATTTTGTAGCAAGAACAAGGGCAATTTGAAACGATACAATTTTGTTCATGTATTTGAAGTTGTGTTTGATAATTATTTACGCGCAATTTATTGTTTGAAAAAGTCATGAAAACAGTTTTGGCTAAATTGAGACTGAGCAGATTTTCGTTTAACCATGCATGTACTTTCTTTAAAATTGTGATGTTAAAATATATGATTTAAGAAAATACTCTTCATGAAATATGTGTCTTCGCGTGCTCGAAACATTCAGCCTCTCAAGGTTAGTAAAATACGCCACATAATAGAAAGTGTAAACAATTAGAATTGAGTGTCAAATTTATGCTGATGCAAATAATCGACTCGAACGAAGACGCAAAGTAACTGATGTAATAAGTTAATACATTTATTTATTCAGGTATTCTTTCCAACATTTTCTTTTGTGGACGGTCACAGCTGGTCAAAGTATGAAGCGAATGCACGCTCATCAATACAACGCGTTACAAGAAGCGTTTTCTTATTATCAAAATGCACTCAATTATCTGCCAGTAGAAAAGATGCGACTGATGAAACCATCAGCACTTTCCGCCCGCTTCTTTCCGTTGAACTAACGTCATTGTCACGGAAGATAATACCCCTCCAAATAGCATTACACCGATGTTATATTCACATATTATGTCTCACGGTTCTCAGAATTCCATCCTTTGCGTCTTCTTATCTGCTCAAAGTTTGCATGTGACAAGAAAGGAAAGTACTTTGGAAGAAAACTCTTTCTCTTGGTTAATCTCCTGCGGGATATTTACGATCACAATTTCCTTCTCGAAAGCAACGCGGGCTCTCAGTTTGATTACCTCCAGTTCAGTTCAATGCTGCGCGTTCTTTATTGTCTGTTTTCGATGTCTTGTAGGCGAGAATGCTCTGTGTATAATGTGAGGTCGCGGATGCAATTAGTGTCGTGGCCAGCCAATGTGCTCAATACCATGAGAGATAAAGTGTAGGAAGTGTAGGAGGAGCAAATAGGACAATTAGCCGCCCAAGATATTCTGTTATAAAGTGTATTACTTTTACAGCAAAAATGGTGTTTCCTTAAAATTAATGTTTGGTATATTTCATTTAAGATGTTTTATGGTGTGTGTTTATGAATTCGTAAAACTTGAAGTGATTTATGAAAATTGAAATGAAAGCAAGAAGAGAACACAGAACATAACTGGTTTTGAAAGACGAAAAGAAAAGAAATGAAACAGTTTTTATTCTGAGAGGAACTACAGATAACAGAAAATAATAATTGTATCCTATTGAAGTGCCAGAAGATCAATCAAATGATAAGAAAATAACAGACCCTCATTTAACCTATTCAAGTGTAAGAGAGAAGTTCATTTACCAACGTTTTGTCGATTAAATTAAAATCCCCATTAAATTACTACTACTAAATTACTTTTTCATACGTGAACAGCTTTTAGATCCTGGTCTAAAATTCAGATAATTTTCAGATCCGAATAGGATAAAAAGGAATTACTTGTCACCTACATTTGTCTGATTCTTTGAATGTAATTGAACTATATTTTAGAAGATACACTTTTTAAACTTTTAGATCTCTACGGTCTTCATTTTTGTATATGGTGTTTACAGTAATTACAACGACTAGCCATACGGCCACAATGGATAATTTCAATTATGATATCTCCTATCTGCTACCTTACTACTAGAAACGCTGAAATTTTAAAATAATATTAGATTCAAAATTCTTTCTACGATGAGCCATGAGTGTAAGGGAAGAGAGCTGATCATTTTGGCACTTTTTGTACATCTGTAGTTAAAAAGGACAAACTAGTCTTCTGATAAAGCAGAAATTTGCACATTACTCTTGTTAAAGCAATATGGTTTTTAGACGCAACCGTCCGATTGGTTAAATTGACTTCATTATTAAATTGAAATTCAAGAAATAAAAGTTATAGTTTACTTGTATTTTTAGTGGCTGTGCATGTTATGTTCGGTGGCCAAGACTCTGAGAAAATGTCCCTAAATGTCAGTCATATGATAATTCTGTTATTTGGATACATTTAGCAGTCAAATGTCACGCAACACGTTCAATCAAAAATAACTTTTAAAACTCATGAAATACTGGCGCATCGTGTATAACTAATAACTATAGTCGCGTAAAAGTGTTTGGTAGCTCCTCATCTGACTTGGTATGATATTTCAGGTAGGCACTTCAGTGGTATGCTGTGTGAGAATGTGTGCACCATCCGACTTGGCTGAGTGCTCCGAAACAAAACTTGACACTTATGAAACTAACTAGGAAAACGCTCAGTGTAACGCGTTGATAAGCGAGCCTTCGTACAATATGCGATTTAATGTGTGTCAAATATGTTCATCTACAGATATTGAGAACACTTTTGAAAATAATCTTATACTCAAGGTCCACTAAATCTAAGCTAAGAGATTTAGTGAACTTTCATTATTCTTACTTTCATCTTACTTTCATTTACCAAAGAGTGATAAGAATTGAATGTGTTGATAGGTACATTTTGACATATATTTCAAATTAAACATAAAAATGCCAGTAAAATGTATATTACTACAGATTTGTCAAAACGCACTTATAATGCTGGTACCAATGACCATGCAAAATTTGGTGGTGATCGGTCAAACGATTCCAGTTTTATTGGCACACAGAGTTAAGTTTTTTGCATATTGCAAAGCTAAGTACAAACTACAAATCAAGTTTCCGATGAAATTAATAGACCGATTTTGCTGGAAATGCAAAAAAACACACTAAACAAAAAATACAAAAAAACAGAGATTCGAGCCATAAGTTTCAAGTGGAGGCGCTCGCCCCGCTCGCTTGATTAAGAAATGTGTCTGATTTGTGAATGGATTATGAATTGTATTTTACCTGCGGCAGATAGAACGTCACCACCAACGCGAGACTTAAAGCCAGCCTGGGCTTCATCAGAAGAGCCAACATGACTGAGTGTGACGTCACGCAACACTGACAAATCACGGCACTTGTTGATCGCGCGGTGCCCGAGCGTCTTGTACGACGTGACCGACGCCTACCGACGCCTTTATCAGTAGTCGCCGCGGGGGCGAACCCGTCGGGGCGCGACGCGCGCACGCCATTGCTACCACTCGCCATCAGGACATGATGAACCAATATCTGCTCCTATCGATTTCTAAAACGACTGATTCTGTTATGGAATATGAATTTTCAAAAGCCCTCGAGATATATGCCCCTGGTCTTCGCCCAAGTTTCACTTTATGATCACATAGGTCCACTTCTCCGCGTCGTCATTCCGTGGGAGTCCTTGATGACATCAGCAGAGCGCTTCGTTTTAGACATGAGTTACGTTCACATACAGCGGGGTTGAGTTTTTCTTTTTAACTAATCGGAGACTTGTGAGTTTTCTCTTCGGGTCGAGTTAATATGAACTATCCGATTAGTTGGAAGAAAACTCTTGTCGGGACACGCACATCCTTTATTGTGAATATATCTTAGTTTTAAGTACCTGCAGAGAGTTTCTGCATTTATATGAAATGCGATCCGGCATATATAGATATTATTAGAGATTATATCACAAATGTTAGGCAAAGTTACAAGTATGATTAATGTTCCATTTGCAAGAGATTACAATGTAATATTAATTATTTCTCTCCCATAGCTTCGTTCAGAACAGATCGTACACAATAAAGTTAGTGGAGGAAACACGTCTGAGGGGACACTTGCATGGAACCGACGCATGGTGTAAAAATATATCATTACTTCTTCCACTTGGTTCGATCTTGATGGAGTTCCACCAGTTTTCGTAGAGTAATAAACCGCGTATTTTACACCGGCTTTATCATAAACGCGTTTCTATCATCCAGCAGTCAATTTACTAGCGCAGAGACACAACTTGAGCCAAGAATTAAATTGCTCCCAACATTTTTCATCCTCATTGAGATTCCAGACAAAAGACTTGTTCAGCTTCTTGTTCGCTAAACAATATAATCCTTTCGATAAACAATATACTAAGTAATATCAAATAAGGCATTAAACTTTGAATAAAGAGCCAGGCTTCTATTATATCAGCTCAAGTAAAACAGGAGACGTGTGTTTATTTGCTCTCAGTTTTAGAACTTTTATTAAAATAATGCTCTTCTGAAGGCAGCAGCACAAAGCACATCTCATTCATATCATTTTCAAATTAAATGAAATTTGTATACGACGCATGTCCACTTTGATGTCTATCCTTCATACTTTTCTTCTGCTCAATGGCATAAGTACTGGATTACGGCCACTGTGGGATGAGATGAGCCAGGCCAACTAATTGCCTTTAGATATCCCTAGTGAGCGCCTGAAGCTGCGGCCACACAACCTGCTCGTCTGTAAGGCGGGTTGCCTGCTACAGCTGGCGAGTGCTCGTGTCGTTGGTCTATTTTCTATGTCATTTTTAACTCGCACGTACGAGTAAACCACTTATGTACGTTTAAAAGTAATCTATCCTCTTCTATTTTGTGTTCTGTAGCACACAGTCGGGTCGGGCTTGACATACTGGTGGCTGAGTATGTAATTCTTCAAGTCATGCTATGTGACAAATGGCGGTCTCTACGGAACATTTCAGAACTAAATTCACTTCACTATTCTGTAGATGATTAATAATAATAAGTGAAAACCTATGTGTGCATCAATCTTTTCAAAATCGTACTGTAACCACCGCAGTGTGATATTTTAGTAATTAAAGAAATTAAAATCTCATTACCATTTACTTTGCTTGCGCATGTGCCTGAACTGAAACTAGTATGGACAAACATTTGTATTCACCTTTTCCTTGTATCAGCATGAGCATGCATTTGGAAAGTTTGGAGGACATGGGTTGGTACCTAACTGTCAAATAAAATGAAATAAGATTTTATTTGACAATTCATAAAGCAACCAATCCAATTAATTTAACATTCATTTATCTTACACTCTTTTGAACGAGTGAATTGAAGAAAGCTTTGTCATGATTAAGGCAGGCCCACATTATTATTGCTAAAAGACCCACATTCCGCACAAGTTACTATATAGTGACATTGTCAATTCATATAAAATGTATAGTTTTGATCCGCTGACGCACCGATCTCCATATTATGTGATGTTCATTAGAATTTCGAGTTTATATTAAACTGAGTACATTTTGATAAAATATTTCAATATTTTGTCAGATTAATTTACATTTTCTCACTCGTTATTCATCTGTGAAAGACGGCTGTTGAATATTCTTGGTGATAAGCGTAAGATTCTCTCCGAGTAAACAAGTTGTCGAAGCAATTTTGATTTCAAGTTGGATCTGACGGCTGAAGTTTGCTCGTCTTGCGCCGTTTCGGAATCCGATTAATGTAAAGCTGATGGACTCATTGCCTGAAGCTCGAAGAAACACCAACATTGTGCAAAGAAGCTTAATCTAAGTAGAAAGTATACGAAAAGTGGCATAAAACATGAAATAATCTAGAAAATCGCACTTAGAATTAGACTCACTCATACAAAAATGTTCTTTTAAACGAGCGTCTTCTTTAGGCGGTTCTCGTTTGCGTCTCCTTTTGGTTTACTTTACTGTTTGTTTGTTTCGTTTTGGTTATCTTTTCCGGTTGTTTTGGTGCGTTCTAATATCGTTATTATACGTCAAATTTACTCTGCACCGGTCCCGTAGGTAAACCTAAATAATATTTATCTAAGGGCGCAGGTTGCATTACATCGGTCTTTGATCAAGTTGAAATGCCTTTGAACAGCATCTCAACAAAATCCTCGTGTGTGTTTTTTTATTATCACATTCATAGACACACAAGTTATACAAACATTTCAATTACACGTTAATTATTTAAATTATATATAATACAGACATTCTACTTTATATATAAATTATTATTACATACACATTAAATTATAATTAATAATTATTAATAATACATTATTTTTTTATATTAATAAAAATGAATTCTTTTTTCCAACATTTGTACTATAATTAAGTATAAAATAATCATTATAGCAACCATTAACTTGCAACTTCTGTCTTAATGAGCTTTACATTTATTGTTTTCCGACGAACAAAACTTTAATACAGTAAATCATTTCAATTTTGGTTTAAAACTTGAAGCACACGTTGGCAATGTTTTAGTTTTTTTCCTAATAGAATGTTAATCTATCAACCAGAAAATAAGATTTTGTTCAAAGTTGGGAATATAAGAAATAGATCTTTATTTGCCTAAGTGTGATACGATTTTACGTGGCTGCCATAAAATATCATTGGAGAAAATTAGGGGGGAATCAACTCAATTTATCTCAGAAACTAGACAAGATAAGTGTTTAAATTTGTGAGAGATTGTGTATGGCATGATTATCAATAAGTAGACAACAAATTATGAGGATATGAGACCATGCTTTGGTTGAGCCCAAAAACAGTAAAATGCAGGTTGCCCATCCAGTCACATTTACATTTTATATAGGTATGTTGATGTATTTGATTTTATCTTCCTCCTCCTTCTAATATTTTAAAATTAAGTTTTTAAATTGATATTTTATGATATGAAGTTTGAATTTGAAACGTCATTCAAGAAGAGCATTTTATCACATTTTAAAAATTAAAATTTCAAACACATCGGACAAAGTTGGTACCTATATTTAAAGATTTGTTTCTACACTTTAAGCTTGTTTTGAATTCATTGTAAATCATTCTTTGCAACTTTCACATGTAATACAAACGCTTGGTTATCATAGCGAAACACTAAGTTCTTCTTCATTGCTAATTAATTTCTGAATATCGCTGACATATATCCGGACGTCCGTTCGCTTTTTGGTCAAAATTTGTTAAAATTCCGCTACTTTTAGGAATGTTTTCTTGTGACATCATTCGTAAGAGAATGCGGTTGCGAATTACATCCCCGCATTCCTCGTAGCATCTCATACGCATGCGCACAGCAGTAAACCACACTTCTTGCGACCCTTGCCATCGCGTGACGTCATACTCAACACAACACCCAGGCGGCTTTGTTTGATTTTATTGCACATATTACAGGGGAGTGTGCATTCTCCAAGGAGGTATATTTATCAAATCTTTGTCAGCGCAGCATTTATGCCACCATTTTGAAGAAATTTCATTAAAATGTGTACACCATGTACCTATTATGCTGGCCTATATTGTTCTCGCGTGGATTTAGGAGCTCGGTTTAAGCCCTAAAAGGTCACGTTCGAATGACGTTAGTGCACACATTGAAGTCGATACGAATGACAGTTCGGGAGGTCGTCTCTTGTGTCAAGGGAATTGTATTTCGATAAAAGTGTCGTTCCTCTCCTCGACTGACAGAATGACGGGATGATGGGAAAATGTCGGGATTCTCATCCATCAAAATGGGGTTCAAGAGGAAGAAGCGTAAGAAATGTCGATGGGGAACAATTTGATGCTATATCAACTTTTGAAGTTTATAGAAGTAATTGATTTCAGGGTGCACAAAGAAGGACGTTGTGAGAGAAAAACAAATAAATGTTGTACCTTTTCTTTATATCTATATGATAGTGATCAATGATCATTAATAAGGAAGTTTGAGAAGTTTTATTCCAGTAAATTTGTAAATAACTACATAAATAACAATGTCAACCCGATAAATTAAATTTTTCATTCCTTAAAATCAAATCAAAAGTCACATCAAATTTTGATCAGGTATAGAACTGCGTGTAACTACAAAATTATATTGTAATTTCAAAGTAGGTAGGTACTCAACATTTTGCGACGTCGATATATGTTTTACTGTTTTAAAATGAGAAGAATTCTGTCAATCTTCTATGAATCTGAAATCTATAATTTACGCGCAAATTTAGGAATCTGTAGGTACATATTTTCATTGATTCAGTTTGCTTAGTACAAAGAAAGAGCACGGGAAGATGCTAATGTAACAACTATACGCATGTTCACTGACACATTATTTCCATGTATTTGCAAAGTTCGGCCATTCCACTACATGCGCACGTCTCTCTCCTACAATCATCTAGAGAACAGCAATGTTGCTCGGCGACGTGAAATTGTCTCGGACTCAGATAATTACCTAAGCGTACCGACAATGATACGGTCTCCTTTCTTATTTTCTTTTCACGGACTTAAAATAGGTAATTCTAGATCATGGCATGGATTGACACTCTAATTCCCCGCCGTCTTCGCATTATCACAACGTCTTATCGAATATACCTCTAAAAATTGTAACAGAAATTGGACCTTACAATATTGATAATGACTGCAATTTGCATGCGCCACTTCAAGGGGTAAACTAGATTTTGTCTCCACGAATTAACTCCACCTCCCCCCTCCCCCGCCACATCTTCCACCGCCCTCTAGCAGTGTTCATCCAGCGGGCTCTTCTTATTTGCTCTTCTATTAACAATTCCAGTATGAATATTCTACCGCAAGAACAAATTCTCTTAAGAAATTAAGTAATAGCTCTAAGAGAGCACTTCTCTAGCCCTACAATATATAGAATTAGTAAAAAGCTTCTTTTACTCTTTGCCTAAACTCTTACACATTTAATGGGTCGAAATATGAAAAACTGCCTAACATCACAATGAGACCAGAATGTATTCGATTTATAGTAATTTCACCCAAATCGAACCAAGATTTTAAGAATGTTTGTAAAGGAAAAAGAGATCACCACGGACCTCGAAACGTCGGCACAAATAAAGTTGTTTCATACACGATAATAACCCATTTCATTTCAATAATATATTATGAATCGTGAAAATAATCTAAAAACATGCACACCTTGATCACCGCATCTCTAGTGTACTGCTATCCAAGGTGTACAGATGGGCAATTCTATAAATATATATTAAATCGCTTTCAAGCTGGTTTGTTCGCCTCCCTCCACTTTGGTGGTAAAAGTGTTGAAAAGTGAAGACAGGCGAACAAACGTAAAGGCTAAAGTATCAATGCGTTTTCTTATAGAAATAAAAGATTTAATTAAAAGAGATTCAAGTACCAGAAGGGGCAGGATATACCAAAGACGCTTCTCAGTGAAGAAGTAAATTCTCCTCGGTTTATTCAGTCCCGTCTGGTTGAATCTATAAAATCCTGCCTTTTAAACTCGTGTATTTCAACTCAAGTACTATTGACCTAAAACAAATTGCTGAAGCTCATCCAAGTTTCACGTAGATGTCATAGAATCGATGAGAAAGAGACATAATGTGTGCGAGAGAGAGAATAGATTCGCTGGAGGAGCTGGGCCAGACGCTCAAGTAGAAGCTGCGAGTGAAGATAAGCTGCACGCTCGCAATTAACAGCGTCCAGGTTCAGGATTGAGGTAATTAATCCTCCCAACACAGCCTCTTCCTTCATTTCCTCGCGGGAACAACAATCACCCCCCCCCCCTCTCTCTCTCACTCATTCGATGAGTTTTATTATCTCATAATAACAGAAACTCCAAGCGTCAAGAAAAAAAGTATTGTCGTGCGCCGTTAAAATTCATGTAAAAAAGTAATCACAGCCGCTATTTGAACTAAAGGGGTCTCCATTCAAAAGCTCAGTCAATATTAAACACCACTAGAGCGCTATTTGCAGGCGTTTTGATTAAATTTACAAAGCCGCTGGCGTAGGAAATACAGGGAAATGGCTGGGAAATGGAAGTTGAGTCCAACTATGTGTTTGGAACGGGTTGTGCGGTTTACTGGGAATATGTCAAGAAAATGTATCGAGTTCAATCAAAGAGGTAGAATTAAAACAATTATTCAGCATTTGACGTGTAAGGCTAATAATTATGCTTCAATGCCAAATTTACTTTTCCAAGACGAAGTTGGTTATTTGTTTACCTTTAATGTTGATTCGGAAGGTAAATACTGGAGATAATATTTTTTAAATATCGTCATAGCTTTTCAACCATTCAAATTATATGCTAATAATGAAAAATTATCAACAGAACTAATTTTTTAATCGAACTTACAAAATAAACATCAACTTATAAACACATTGTGCCCATACTCGACTCAGTCAAAGCAGAAACAATTATGTAGGACATTTGAGACTTAAAGTCGATTTTGGTGCTTTGATTCGGATTTTGGATTTTGGTGCGATTTTAATGCCTGGCAAATTGACTAAAATATTGCCATGTGAATTATGTATCTGCGTTATTATCGCCAGTAGAAGTTCTAAATCTAAATTCATATTTACAAAATACGTGAACTCAAATAGGTATATCTTCTTTATTCCAATAATTTTACATAAAATAATATAATTATGTAAGATGTATAAATTCTCATATGTACAAATTATTTACACGGAACGGAAGCTGTTAATATATAATGTCGTAATGATCAGATATAACAGAGGTCCTGAAGGTATTAATATTCCAGTGAGCACAGTTCCGAGGTCACCCCTGGCAACGAACCCACGAACTGCTTGCTCGTTGGTCGTCACTTGAAAGAAATGTCTGAAGAATGATGGCAATGAAGTATTGTCAAAGTGTGATCATGCGCTCTTGAGGTCATTCAAAATGTCAATCGTAAATGTCACTCCCATGATTTATGATGAGTGATGAAATTCTATCGTTATTTCATGTCATATTTTTATGAATTTGTTGGAAAGATTCAGCGAAGTCCCTTCGAGACATCTCAAAGCAATTTTGTAAACATAACATCAAGCTGGTCTCTTCTGCCTCCATGACTTGCAGCACTCGAAGTTACGGCCTTCTTGACAACTTGCATTGTCGCTGCAGAACCTTGAGCGATGTCAGAAGACAGTGTCTGAAGACATGTGAAAGCTTTCATCCTTTCATCCATCATCCTTATTCCTTACTGAGCTGCCTCGAAGGATGGCAGACACAACGAGAGATTATGAAACTATATAGTGTAGTGTAGTCAGTCTTTCAGAAAGAATCATTTAGTCTAATTGTAACTAATGCCGCGTGGATTGAAAGACGTCTCGCGTGGTCAGTAGATGCCGATGTTGCTTGTGGCGCTCGACCGATTGTTCATTGGATGAAACTGACTCGGATGTTGATGATGAGTTGTTTGATGCCCGCCGAAGTGGTTGGTGTAATGCTGCCCGCTGTTGCCGAATCCGTCCAAGACGCTGTACCCAGCATCCAGGCCGTGGTGGTTCCACGCCGCCTCGTGCGGGAGACGCGCTCCCCACTCCGTCGCCTGGTACTCGGCGCCTGCTTGCGGCGTCGCGACGGCCGGCGACGCCGACAGACACGACTGCGAGTAGTAGTTGCAGGAGTTGTCCAGAGGCGGGGGCGGCGGAGTGTACTGGTAGCTCATGGACGGCAGAGGCAGCGGCATGTTGCCGGTGTGTTTGCGACATCGCGCTCGTCGGTTGCTGAACCACACCTGGATGCGCGCCTCCGTCAGCGACGTCTTGAGCGCCAGCTCCTCGCGCGTGTAGACGTCGGGGTATTGCGTGCGCTGGAAGGCGCGCTCCAGCTCTTCCAGCTGGTCCCCGGAGAAGGTGGTCCGACTGCGACGCTGCTTGCGCTTCAACGCGATGCCCGGCTCGGACTCCGTGTCGGACTCGTCGCCGCTGCGACCTGCAACATCAACATCAACATCAGTATCAACGCCCTCCATATGTCATTTAATCCGCGGAAATATTTTTATATCAACTCTTGATCTTTTGACAATAAGACTGTCATATTCTTTCATTAGCTCCGCAGGCGACGGTTTGGCTTACATTCCTGTCGAAAGATCATCACGGTTTTGCCAGTTTCGTTCGTCCATCGTTTTAGTTCTGACGTTCGGACGTAAAAGTTCGAGTTAATCCCTTGCTTGATGACAGGAAGCATCACGTGACAGAGGGGCCGCCATTGCATCCATTAGGCCGAGACAACGTGTCTTGTCGAGCTGCTTGTCCGATGCATGGATTAATACCACATACTCAGATCTTTGATTTGCGTGTTTAAGCACTAAAGATCACGTCAGTGTGTCACTGAAGCCGCCGCTAGACGGAGCTGAGGTGCGAGCGAGACAGAGGATACGCCGAGCTGGAGGTGCGAGAGAGACAACAAGACTGCACTGTGTGTGGGCTACATAGAGCAATGATAAATGGGAACTTCTGACAAGCCGCAGGGTTTCTATACATGTAATACCTTTTGACAAGTGAGAGGGGGGAGGTATTGTGGCGGGGTGATACAAGATCAAGAGGGGACTTATTTCTATTCAGTTGTGATACACGAGACATAGGTGGGCGTGTAAATGAGTGATATTTACATGTGTAGGTCTTGTGAAACACATGTTGCTCCTACTCACCAGGTAGAGGGAAATGTCAAGATGGCAGCGGGTCTCAGGGGACCGGGTTCAAGTCTCGTCGAGCTCTCAGCTCGGGAAAAGTGTCAACAGAGGGGAAATAAACCTCAGATCTCGGGACAAATCCTGATAAAAACATCGATTTCTATTTTCTCTGTCGCAAAACACTTCATATATACACTGACTGCGTGGGCGTTGACACCCCTGGCCGAATCTAAACTGCGACTCATTATTTAATTAATCTCCAGTTAATTGATTTGAAATGATCATCTCGTCCAGCATTGTTCGGGCAGTGATGCGCAGGCGCTGGTATTCGGTCCCATGTGGCGGTATCCGAGAGGTTATTATGATTGTTAATAGGTACCTATCCAGCGCGCGGGGCCGCGGGGGAGGGGGAGGCTCAGAGACACCGCAGATGGACCAGCCACGTGCTGGAATGCGGGGGAGGGGGGGGACTTCATTACAGTGATAAACTCAAGTAATCAGAGGTTCGATGGCGTCGAGTAACAGCGAGTGATTATTCCAGTGAATCTGCTCCCAACTGGAGCTGGACGAAAAGCGTGACTGACTTTTCAAGACGTGAGCCGAAAAGCTCTTTGGAAGCACGAACCATTGGGACGTCGTGGTGATGGTTGTGAGGGGGGGGGAGGGGATCCCAAACATGGAGATCAGAAAATCTATGAAAATGCCAGCTGATTTGCGATAAAGAACTAAAATAATCTATAAATTAAGTCTAAATATTTAGTTGTTATTTCATCATACCAAGTCTATTTTACTTCTTATTCTACCACGGTCCCCAACGGTTTGCGCAAGTGTTTGCGAAAAACCTCGATCTAAACAGTTGTATTGGAATTCATTGAAAGAGACAAACTGGCTGAGGTGTCGACATCCGAAACATCTCGCTCGAGTTTTGAATTAATTAATCTACACTCATCACGGCAATTCCTATTCCGCGTTGCAATTAAACTTATAACGAAATTGGTTAAAAGACCGTTCCTTCCCCCCAACGTTTAATTGGCGTGTGGAGGTGCCCGGTTTGAAGAGTTAGCTGCGGGACATGTGAGGTGGAGGTGCCTACAATGTGGAGGTGCCTGCTAGGTGGAGGTGCCTGCAATGTGGAGGTGCCTGCAATGTGGAGGTGCCTGGAATGTGGAGGTGCCTGCAATGTGGAGGTGCCTGCGAGGTGGAGGTGCCTGCAATGTGGAGGTGCCTGCATTGTGGAGGTGCCTGCGAGGTCGAGGTGCCTGCAATGTGGAGGTGCCTGCGAGGTGGAGGTGCCAGCGAGGTGGAGGTGCCTGCGAGGTGGAGGTGCCTGGAATGTGGAGGTGCCTGCAATGTGGAGGTGCCTGCGAGGTGGAGGTGCCTGCAATGTGGAGGTGCCTGCGAGGTGGAGGTGCCAGCGAGGTGGAGGTGCCAGCGAGGTGGAGGTGCCAGCGAGGTGGAGGTGCCTGGAATGTGGAGGTGCCTGCAATGTGGAGGTGCCTGCGAGGTGGAGGTGCCAGCGAGGTGGAGGTGCCTGCGAGGTGGAGGTGCCAGCGAGGTGGAGGTGCCTGCGAGGTGGAGGTGCCAGCGAGGTGGAGGTGCCTGCGAGGTGGAGGTGCCAGCGAGGTGGAGGTGCCTGCAATGTGGAGGTGCCTGCGAGGTGGAGGGGGAAGACGTGTTCCTATTCTGACTGCATCGAGTGCATTGTGTTCTGCTTGTGTGAGATCACTGAAGCCGCGACGGCCCCCGGTGGTCCGCTATTGGTCGTCAATAAGATCACCCGCCATTGTACTCGATGACTAACTTCTTCCGGCTGAATGACTTAGACGCAAAGATGTTTAGTGCTTGCTTACAAACGTGTGAACTGCAAACTAGAAGGTGGTATAATAGATGGAACAACATGGTGGTATTGTGCACAGACCTTCAGGATGCCGACTTTCAGTTTGATGATTGCCCAAGTTACAAGCCCAGTTCGATTGTCATTTGAAGAGAGGGGAAGGAAATCTCTATTTATTTATTTACAAAATTCCCCTTTTCCATATCTAACCTATTTCTAGATGAAGATTAAGTGCAGTTAATCTATATAAATACTGTACGTTTTCCCTCAATTAGGTCATGTGTATTGTGGAGACCTAAGCCCTTCAGTTTCACTCAGTTTTAATGGCAGGGAAATCGAGAGAAAATATTGTAAAATATAAGTCGAGTCCGTAAGACTAAGAGGTCCAGTTAGCTGAAGGCTATACGGGCCCCTCACCCCCGGCCAGTCTGCTCCTATCCTATCCCATTGCCGCAATTGGTTAAAAAAATTGGTTTTCTTTCAATTTTGATTTTTATTACTAAAGAAAATATTATGTTTTCTCTTTTCCTTTCATGTCAAATGGAATAGATTTTGTTATATTTTTATGTCCTTGCGAGTGAATGAATCTGTGTAAAAGTCAATTGTTGTTCTGAATGGGATTGCATGGAACCGAGCGAACAGGTATCGCTGTGAACTGACGGGGGAGGTTTGTCCTCCACACATTCATCTCTCTGGGCCACCAACGTGTCGACACGGCGGCTCCTCTGTGCTGCTGACACTCGAATATTATTCACGTCGACTTCCGCACTCTGTCGGGAGGTTCTGCACCCTGGGAACATCGACAACATCGGACCACCGCGTTGCTCGCCAACACAAAGCTCGGTACGCGGTTTATGTCTTGTACTTCAAAGAAACCACATCAATCTAAAAGCCATCAAAATGTTCAACTCGCATCCATAACCTGTGCAAAATAACAGACATGGCCCTTCCCGTTGTCCATGTTATATTCAAGATGCGTTATCAGACAGATCGAAATTAAACACTTTGAATTAAAAATGCTTTTAGTCCATTGAGACTTTAATTCTTTAATTCCGAAATCCACTCCACTGGACTCAACAGGTGACTTGACAGCGACTCACTTACGTGGGATTAAGATGTTACGATTACGTCGTCTTGATATCAATGTTGAAAATGTTAAAATAGTACAAAATCGATATGTGGGGTGACGTATCCGGCCGCGAGGATCAACGACCCCCTCCCAGATGCAAGGCTGGAGCCCTTCGTAAAACTGGACTGAATCCAAGAGGTGGTATCTTTGTCATTAAAGTCCCTCGTGGCGGCGTTTTGGAAAAGAAATAAAGAAACTTGTCAGGCTTAAAGTAGTGAGTGTTCAAACGGGCCGGCGTGCCGAGGACCGACTTTCGTGTCAGTGCTGAATGGAAGAGGCAAAAAACATCTGAAAGCGATCTTTTGTGGGGGATGAGTCCAGCTCTGGCTTTAGAAGGAGTATCATAGCTGGTAGGCTTGCCGATGCTAATACTAGAGTCAGAGTCGGATCGTTTGAAGTCCGCCCCCCTCCCTGCCACACCTGTACGACGCACACCCACCGCCGTCTTGACCATTGTCCAGCGCCGCAGTCAAGGCGAGCTGCCACTCACACAGATAGTCAAGTCCCTGATCACAACACAATGTATGACGAACTTTGGCATAAACAGAGCAGTTGGTGATGTAATCGGCTTCTGCGACTCTTTGTCAACTCCGCTCAATCGCGTCCGCTGCGCAGATTTACGAGACATTCACAGGGAGAAATTAATCCATCTTCGAGGGATGATTTATTCGCAGGACGGGTTTGGATACCGCAGAGGTTTTTTACTCGCTAAATCCGTCCATTGATTGAAATCATTGTGATTCGAAGGCATTCATTGATCTCTAATCTTCCATGTGGCTTGGTTGACCAGAAGTTCAGAACACATGTCTTACCTCCGAGGATGCCGTCGATGCTGTAGTCCTTCTTGGCGTCGCTGTCGTCGCGACGTCCTCCCCGCAGGAGGCGACTGATGGAAGAGACGCTAGGGGCGCTCTCGTCGTCGCACAAGCCCTCCTGAAACAGAGCCTCATTGTAAGGAACAGCCCTTCGACAGACGATAGACATCTCGACGTTCCCGTTTGTAAGGGACTTAACGACTGCTGTTTTATGATGGCAAACCCCCGTGCAAATTAAAAATTGACCGAGCAGAATTTCTAAGGTATTGTTAATTACTTTTCTGTTCAAAGAGTTTAAGATACCAAGAAAATCTCGTCATAATAATATTTTCTTAAATCGTAGAAAAGCTATACACACGATGCATTTTACAACTTTAAATGCCACACTGATAATGGCAATATTTTTCAATTTCACATTTGAGATGGTCTACACTTCCTTCCCACGTAAACCCCACCTTTAAAAGTGGCTTTACTCTAATATATACTAAACGAGAAATGTTATATCACCGACCATTTATGTCTAGCCTCGCTATTAATATGAATCGCAAGGACAAAAGCGAGCAGTTTTCACTGAAACGCCTCATGCATATTTCAACAGGGGGCGGCCACCGCAATAATCTGTTAAATAAAATAAGGATCGATTGCACCGAGATAATTATATGCCGCGTGTTAATAGTTTTAAGTTTAACGCAATGATCTCACCGGACAAATTTATTGTTTTCTTTACTGAAATGAATATTAATTATGAATATAAAATACAAAACCTAGGAAAGGTGTGGAATGTATCGAAAGTTTCCAAGATATAACGAGTGATTGCCTAATGTATACCTGCAAGCTTACTGCTGAGACAATTCGAATCTATAAATAGCTAATCGTACAGAGGCATGTAAGAAGTACATACCGGGTAGCCCAAAAAAAACGTCCAACGGGCGAGATATCACTGTGACAAAACTACTGCACATATCGGGCTGAAAATTACACTTATTATACAAAACATTACGCATTGCGTTGTGTTACGCAATACGCATTGCGTTGTGTTACGCATTACGCTTTGCGTTGTGTTACGCATTACGCATTAGGTTGTGTTACGCATTACGCATTGCGTTGTGTTACGCAAGAGCGTCGCGGTGCTGGACGGCATCCTCGCGCTCGGCCCAGACTGCTTGGCGGCGGCACGGACAGAGAGCGCCAGGAATGTGATCCACTCTTCGAACCCCTAATCTTGCGGCACAGCCACCTGGACCGCTTGCCTGGCTAATAACATGCTTCACAGGGACATTCGCCGCATACCCAGGGGTGCACAAGCTCGTCCTCTGCAGCCCGCTGGGCCTGGCCGTGGACCGCGTCAGAGCGTTGCGCACCCCTGAGTCCTGCTCTTGAAGCTGCGGGGCGGGGGCGGACCTAGTCACGGTGCCCGGCGCGCCGAGAAAACCGACTAAACGATGTAATTTGTATATCAATCACGCTCATCTGGGCAACGGGCAAGATTATAATGCTAGGTTATCTTCTGCGGCTATATGGTGAAGAAAGATTCTGTGGTCACTTCAACATACCTATATATTATGGTTTTGGTTATTTACGATGGCCAATTGACTTGTTTCATTTACGACTTCATTTCGTGTTTAATTTTCTCTTCCGTGGACCAGTCTTACAAAGAAGCTGATGTGAATTCAGTCATCAAGCAATGATCTCTTACCTTGACGAGTTTCTCGCGGATCTCCCAGCTGAAGATCCCGGGGTTTGTCTTCTTGAACTCCTCGATCCTCGCCTCCAGGTCGTTGCCGAGGACCCTGGTCTTGGAGCCGCCGATGACGCCGGGTCTGATGGAGCCCGTCTCCTGGTATCTGTTGAGGATCTTGGACACGCACCCGTGACTGACACGTAACTGCCGTGATATCACGCAGGGACGCACGCCCGCCGCCGCCATCTCCACGATCTTCAGGCGGATGTGATTGGGCAGCGGGCGTCCGTTGATGAAGACTCCGCCGAGTTGATTCACGCGACCTTGACCTGCGGGACAGACACAAGATGTTATTGTCAACCTCCAGCACAATCCTGACGTCAACCTCCAGCACAATCCTGACGTCAACCTCCAGCACAATCCTAACGTCAACCTCCAGCACAATCCTAACGTCAACCTCCAGCACAATCCTGACGTCAACCTCCAGCACAATCCTAACGTCAACCTCCAGCACAATCCTAACGTCAACCTCCAGCACAATCCTGACGTCAACCTCCAGCACAATCCTGATGTCAACCTCCAGCACAATCCTGACGTCAACCTCCAGCACAATCCTGACGTCAACCTCCAGCACAATCCTGACGTCAACCTCCAGCACAATCCTGATGTCAACTTCCAGCACAATCCTGACGTCAACCTCCAGCACAATCCTGATGTCAACTTCTAGCACAATCCTGACGTCAACCTCCAGCACAATCCTGACGTCAACCTCCAGCACAATCCTGATGTCAACCTCCAGCACAATCCTGACGTCAACCTCCAGCACAATCCTGACGTCAACCTCCAGCACAATCCTGACGTCAACCTCCAGCACAATCCTGACGTCAACCTCCAGCACAATCCTGATGTCAACTTCCAGCACAATCCTGACGTCAACCTCCAGCACAATCCTGACGTCAACCTCCAGCACAATCCTGATGTCAACCTCCAGCACAATCCTGACGTCAACCTCCAGCACAATCCTGACGTCAACCTCCAGCACAATCCTGACGTCAACCTCCAGCACAATCCTGACGTCAACCTCCAGCACAATCCTGACGTCAACCTCCAGCACAATCCTGACGTCAACCTCCAGCACACATCTTCACTCCAACCTAAATTTGTCAAACCGCCACCTCCAAAGTCCACCTACAATACAGCTCGATGATATTTATATTTCATCAGTACCTATCGTAACAACGTTTAGTAATCAATGCTTTGAAGTTTGAGGCAATTTATTATTTAACATTATCCAAACACTTGAGATTTACAATCAATGGTCAGTAAGATCTTAGTTTCTATGAATTCGTCTAAATTAAGAGACTGCAGATGACCGTTTCTACATTTGCAAAGTCTTCTTATCGCTTTATAAAAGTTTCTCTAAGTTACTCAGACTTTAGAAAGATAGTTCTAAAGCTCACTCGGCCGAGCGATCTGGTTCAGAATACAAGCACCAGTTTTATAGCTAGAATCTCGCAATAAACGCATTTCTGGTGAAATCAGCTCTGAATTGTGCGGGAAGCGTGAGTGTATTATAGAGATAACAATGGCGCTATAAATACTCTATTCTGAGTAAAATGTCTCAGGAAGAATAGCAGAGAGTTGGTTGTTACTGATTCACCGGATAAGTCTATAAGCTTTAAAATACACGTATTTATAATATAACGTTGTGGTTTTTGATAAAAAATAAAATGAATGACTGGGCTAAGGGCTGGTTTTTGGGTCAAGTTTAAACGGTCATATTATGATTTGTCCTAATGACATCCAATGACATTATTTGAAGATAAAATTTTCGAAAATCTTTAAAAAATCTGTAATCTTGTAAAATGATTTCTAATAACGTACTGGAGGTGGCAAGTGTTTGATTTCATGAATAGAATCGGTCGAGAATAGAAGATAGAAAGAAGATAGAAACTGGACCTTCGAAGAAGCGCAAAATTGAAATTGTAATTGTGGCCCAGAGGGAGTGATAAATCTCTTGCAACGTCTTCGCACACTAATTAATCTTTTTACAAAAGTAACCATCTCACCTCGCCCCCCCCCTCTCCCCTCTCTCTCTCTCCTCTCTCTTCCTCTGCATTAATTAGCTGTTCACACCTCCACGTGTGCGGGGACTGACAAATTACCCCCTGATTACCGACTTGATGTGCAACGCTTGCGGTGGGCCCGTTCTTCCAGCTCGCTCCATTGGCCAAGGTGTGACGAAAAGCTTCTAATAAGCGAACAAGAAGTGTGTACTTGTTTGATGTATTGGGACAGCTTAATCAATGTTGGGCTGACATTTCAAGAGATTATAAAACACATCCGAGAAACTTGATACTTGATTCGAAATTCACTTAAAGTTTTAAAGTTATAAGAGTCATGCAGAACTTTGGATACTCAAGTTTACTTTTCTTATGATTCTATTTTCTTTAAAATCAGGAAGTAAGTTTTAACAGCCAATTACTTGGCTAATGATGCTCGATATTTTACTAAATCTTTTGTCCAATAAGAATAAGAAAAGTTGGAAACTCCTTGAGTCGAGCTCGGATATTTAATTAGTTCCGAAACAATAAACTAAAGCTGAATCAACGACGTAAGATAACTTCGAGTGCAGAACCAAATATTGCAAATACCTATACATTTAATTGCTAAGCGGCGTCATCATTCCACTTTTAGGGTACTCCAAGATTTTCCGAGTACCTATTTAATAACCATTTAATTGATAAAATAACACCTGCAACTATTTTATACGTAATGAGTGTTTTACTATAACAAAATTGAGGTAGGTATGTATGTATTCCGAGGCCGTCGTTCATGGTCTGAGTTTTCTTCGTGGATTTCATCTCGAGAGGTAAATGTTGGGAAGGTTCCCTTCTAATGCCACAACCTCCTTCTTCCCACTTTTATGTTCCCACGTTCGACTTTATGATTCTGCCGTATCAAGATCTATCTCAAGGATCCTGGTAACATCCTGATTCCTGATGAAGCACAACTTTGTGGCAAATGAAAACGTCCAAAAAGTCAATACCAATTAAAAGAGCCGCATCAAGACGGCAAAAATGTGAAACAATAAGATGTGAACGTTGTCTTAACGTCATTCGGTATTATAGATTGATATTTCACAACGGGAGAACTGTAGGTCACATTAGTTTTTAAACCTGAAGTTGAGAAATGTCACTAATAAACCTGCAATCATTTACTAAGGACGGCGATATTTCAAAAATTAAAGTAATGTTTTTATTTCAATTTTCCACGGATCAATACGTCCAGCAAACCGACAATTTGGTTATACGACCTCTTTATTTCCTTATCTTCCCATTCATTATCTTTTATTGTTTAAAACAAATTTGCACTCCGAAGGTCGCGGGCTCAATTACCAAAGCCCGTTCCATTACTGAGATTGTTTCGTGGTGGAAATATCTGGGAAGGATAATATTAATAGGCCCTCTTCCTATATCATCAATCCATCCATAGCCATTCTATACATCATCAACTCCCTACAATCATTCTCCGTCGCTATTAGCCTAGTTGCAGAACAGTGCGACGTGAAACACCACTAAAAAGAAGGTAAATAAATAAAAATGTTGCGCATGCATGTGCAACGAGGATTCGCGATCCAGCGTATAATCCAGTTCAGTTCTCCAGCCGATGATCCGATGATAGCGAATGCAATTTATTCAAGCTATGTAATTTGCAAGTACATATATGGAATAAGTGTTGCTATCAGCGCATTACATCGATTACTTGTTGTACTTGTAGGTGTTAAAACAGCGCATGTTCAGTTAGCCTCGTGTTGCTAAGCTACAAGAAGCTCCAGCAACTTCCAGGCCGAGTGGCTGGACTGAAAGCTCCAGAAGACGAGTGCAAAGTCTCAAGAGACAAACTGGAAATGCTTGAGCTTTATTTATGAAACTAAATGTGTCTGTGTGTTGTGTGTCACTCAAGTTTGACACAACACTTTAGCTACAAGCAAGTAGTTGCTCTTCGACGGTTGAGTGTCAATATGTCACCGTGGCAGCTTGTACAATAATATGACATTCTCTTAGAATTAAATCTTAAAACATTAGTGTTAAAACATCTGAACATTAAAACATCTGGCGTCAAAATTTGATATAAAATGATGGCTTTGGTTGCTGATAACATTGCCGTCACTGTCATGTAACATTGTCATTTTACTCCGTTTATACCACATTTGGGATTGAAGATTTATTTTATATAGTAAAGCAAGTTTTTTTAATAAAATGTTTGTCCTAGTATTTCTTCATGTAAACGAAAGATATTATAAATTGAGAATTTCGCTATTGATACTATTCGCAAAATCTTCAAGCGTGATTTTGCAATGCTCATAAGTATAAAATTTTGTTGGTATCACATGAAGTGTGTAATTTAATTAAAATAATTGTAAATAATGATTCAATTATAACCTTGTTTCTGGAAATGTCTGCGTTTGAGTCATATTATTGTAAATTTAATGCGTAATTCGCTTGTTTTGGAACCCAAACTTCTAGTCGTTCCGGTTTGTTTTGAACACAGATCGATAATGATAATATTGGATCGGTCGATATTCGAATTGATAGTTAGAGGTTTGCCCAAGGAGAGAAGCTCATAGTTTTCAAGCATAATCCGCCAGGTAGCTATCGGCCAGGTAGGTTAAACACTGTCATACACATCGTCCAATCAACTTTCATAATCAAAGAATCATTAAACCTTGAAGCCGAACTCAGGGGCACGTCATATATTCAGATCAACATTTTATAAACAATGGATATCCAAATGTGTTTGAAATGGGGGTGGGGGGATCAAAGAAGAATGAATTACTCATGCTGAAGCGTTATGAGTGGGATAGTAACACAATGAGTCTGCTAATGACATCGGCACATCATTGAAACAATGATAATGTATCATTAATTAAAGATGGTAACTTATTGCTAGCGCTCACCTTGAAACGAGTATCCTCCGAATAAGGGATGCACTCCCATTGGCGCCGCCATGATGAATCCTGCACTGGGTGAAGACTGCGTCGCACTACTGGCCATGAGTATGACGCTAAGGGTAGTCGACGACGGGGTGCAAGCAGCAGCCATGCGGGTCTTGGGCTCCAGGGTGGGGTGCTACTGGCGCTATTGTTGCGACCAGGACAGGATTGGTTGACGGCGATGTATGGGAGGCGCTGGGCTCCCCTGTGTCACACACGACCTCGTCAGATCAGAGGAGCTCGGTTTCGTCATCTCGTGCATCCAACTCTCCAGCACATTACAACCTTCAGGACGAACTATCACAGGTCATTTTTGCCATTAGTCTGATATTTTTTGTTTGGGGTTCATTGGCCCATGTATAAATACGACTTGATATCCCCAGGAGGGTAATAATAAGTCGTGAAATGCTTCTCCATTGATTCCTAGTTTTACAAGCTAGTTTCTAGAGGGCTGTGAAACGCTCCAGCTATTGACAAGTGATGATTTTATT
The DNA here is from genome assembly GCA_934045905.1 of Leuctra nigra. Taxonomy (NCBI): domain Eukaryota; kingdom Metazoa; phylum Arthropoda; class Insecta; order Plecoptera; family Leuctridae; genus Leuctra; species Leuctra nigra. The sequence continues at coordinate 4,874,884 of OW203761.1, forward strand.
TACAGCTCATGTCAAGCTTAATGGAGAATACTTGCGTTGTAGAAATACTTCCCAGGGCACCCTCATAAAGTCCTTTCAATTCTAGACCTTTCTAAACAAAAGTCAACTGCGGACGAACTTTTCTAAAATGCAGGAGCTGCGCCGTCTCCGATTAAAAGAATAAGAAATGAGTCAAAGACAGAGTTGTAAAACCATAAACTACCGTTCAGTTTGACAACGCTTTGACATCTTCTCGACCATCAGTCACTATGTTATGGTGCTGAAGTAGACATTTGTAGGCCTCATGCTATTTTATTATCTATTTCACTATGTCCAGTTTTACAACCATAACAAAACACCATCGCAGCTAAATGGTAGAGAATGTTACATGTTGCTTGAATAATATACAGCTCGAGCCGTGTGAACTTCCAGCGCACTGCGAACAACAATGGAAGAAAAATGGCCTGCGTTGGTGCAAAAAGAGTATTTAACTTTAGTTCTGGATAACAAATGAAATAATAATGGGTTTCCTGGCGGGCAGTAATACGCATGCTCCTGAAACATGGACACTTATTCTGAAGTGAGGTTTGTGAAATATGTAGTTTCTCTTTTGGGAGGTGCAAAAATGTCAAATATCCTTCAGCATGCAGACAAATTGTCATAGAAAGAAGTAAATTGTTTACTAACGTATGAGAAGTTTCTTATCTGTAAACGTTTATTAATATTTTTCAATCGAGTTTTTCATCGAGTTGGAGATCGAGCATGACGTCATAGAAAATAGAACCTATGAGTTAAGTATTATTTATCTTTTAAAGTCGATGAATTAATTTTTTCATCTTCCGATTATACGTCATCATGCAACAAACCATCAAAGTTTCGATAGACGTCCGTTTGTTAGTCCTCTTTTTCTCACTTGGGAGAATTTTTCACAAGGCGTGAGTGTCAAAAACGTTTGTAAATTTCATTGCAATTGTTCAACAACATACATCTTGTAACCGAGAAGAACGAGAAGCGAGCAATGTGTATTGTGATCCAGCTATGAGTTACGTTGTGCCGTTTTCCCGTCATGACTTGCGTTCAATAAACATGCAACATTATTGAACCCTGGCTCAAGGCATGACATTCGGCGGCTTCGATACTCGTTGAAAATCAAAGCGGTGAGCATTTTATAGCTTTCCGAACACTAAATAAGAAATGACAGGTTTCGGCATAACGCAACACCTCAAGTCATATTTCTGCTTCGGAAGCGGCATATTATGTGGGAGATTCATAATAAACTATTACACCTATGCATTTTAAAAATTGTTTTGTAAAGTATTCGAAGGCAAGAGACAGATCATGGTTCCAAACTACCAGGAAACTTGATTGAATTAATTGAAGATTGTTTCTGAGGACTAATAGGTACTATTTCCCAAGTCAGGAGGACGTTGAAAAACATTCTTCAGTCCCAGCCCAGCGTGATAACGTCGTTTCATGCCATACAATTTGCTACGTTATACCTCGTGACAAATTGCTTTCGTGCAAATCAAAAAAATGCTTTACGCAAATAAAATTCTATAGTATATTGATATTAAAGTTAAATAATGTGGCAACATGTAATTGAATATTACTGATTATGCATGGAATGTGCAGTAATTAATTAATAGGTCGTGTTTTAATACTAGACATTTTATTTGTACCGACTGTTCAGATTTTTGGTATATATCGACACCTGAGCTCTATTAATAATTATCTGTAGAATGGTTGCAAGATTATTCTTCACTGTCTTCGTTACCTGGTTCATGAAAGAGGACTTGTCAAGCAATAAATCTCCCCGGTTACTTCGCTCCGGAGAGTCGAGAGCCCGACTTTCAATTACCACTGTGATGTGTGAGAAATGATAACACGCTTTAACCTCTGTACTCAAAACAAGACCAATATGAACGCTCGGCCTAATCTCCTCTCAAGAGTTTAATCATTTCGACAGATTGGTTGGCTGAGCTGAGAGGCTGCAAGTCCTGCTTCTCGCTCCTACTCAAAATCTAAAAGTTCAGAGAAACTTGAGAAAATAATATCTTCAAATGTAAAGATAAATAGTAAAACGTCTTGTAAAATACAATGGAAATAGTTGCAATATAAACCCAATAATTTGAAGTGTTCAAGATGCAGTGCGGATACTTCTCTATAAAATAAATGTGACAAATATTTCAAAACGTGAAGTTCTTGACCGATTCTGAAATTAATGTTTTACCCCTAAACTCTGAAAATTTTGAATTTGATCGGAAAAGCGTTAATTTTACTTTTCAATTAATCAAAGGACTATAAGTAAGTATACCTACTAACAAAAGCAATATGTGGGACCGCTGCGTGCAAAATTTCAGATTGTTTGATCAGTGTTGCCGGGAGTTGCGTACAAAAAGCTAATAAACAGTCCGTCAGACAAACAAACAAACAAACAAACAAACAAACAAACAAACAAACAAACAAACAAACAAACAAACAAACAAACAAACAAACAAACAAACAAACAGCGAATGTGGCGTGAAGTACCCTAGTATTTGAGCGAGCTCGCCAAGGATGGTTCATGTGTTACCTATGCGCCCTCGTATAGGCTCTATAGACTATTTCAACGTCGTTCTGCACAAAAATGAGCTGCCAATTGATTAGAAAATGTCTGAATGTCATCATTACTACCTAAAAGGTTTAAAATTCAGGACTCATTCATTTTCAGAAGATTCATTTTCGAAGCTATTTTAAGCCCAACAACAATGGACCACTAGTCATTATCTTGCTATGTGACGTCACGAATAAAACAGATGACAGAAGGATGTGGGCCGTGACCGTCAAGAAGGCTGTAACAGCACAGTAATCAATAGTAATCAAATAGCAAATGGATCCATTTTGAAATTCAACTGTCTTTCCCCCACACGTTTGATTGGCTCCCTCTCCCACTATATGAACAGTGCTGCTCTAGTGTGAGTAAAGAGAACTATTATGCTACATTGACTCCTCCCATCACCATTGGTCCATTAGGTAGCAAAATGCGGGTAAAATGTCAATTTTCATTTCTACAGCTGTAATTATTTAAACCAAACTTCATCTTCAATATACCTAATACCAATTTAATAACTATTTTTTCTGCACTTAGATGGATTAGTATGACGGTCTGTTTGAAACATTATGTGCGTCAATGCTGATATTGTTCTGTTTTTTTAGACTTCTATTACCAAAGGGCCGGTATTAGTTGCCAAAGTTAATCTGAACCGAATAAACTATATATTGGACTATATTGGCGGCACAGCCAAACAGATACCTCAAAATGCTTGAAACAGTTGAATTTAATCCAAAAGTGTTAATCCAGCACAATTTAACTTTGGTAATACCGGGCCTAATGTCCCCTAATGTTTGCGTAGATACTTTTTATAATTGCCTATAGACCATTTTAAATATTATCTCGGTGGCTCTGCTTTCTAAGAAAAATCATACGCAGTATTATTTCCAGAAACCTTAGTCCCTGTTTTACCTATTGTTGAAACAGGGACTAAGGTGTCTGGAAATCAAAATACATATTATGATTTTTCTTAGAAAGCAGAGCCACCGAGATAATATTTAAAATGGTCTTTTAATCTTCTTGCAATGATCTTGATTGATCTTCTTGTATGGACAATTTAGAAATGATTGTTCTTTGTCTTACCTTTTTACCTTGCCTTTATTTTCGTGACTGAGTTTTTTGAGATGGAATTCACACTCTAAAATTCAATATTGAATAACTTATTAATTTCTCCATTGAATTGTGTTTGTATGAAAAAGGTCGCGCTCGGATCGGGATGGTGTTGCGCTGAGAAGGGGTGATGTGACGTCAGAGGTCACAACTCGTAAATCCATCCGAGCTGCCAAACTAGGTCCAGATCCCAGCATCCTACTGAGACCGCAGCGCATGACGTGCATCGCGTCTTCCAATCACGGCCATGAGTTATTTATTACACATTTATACAATGAGTAAATTATTACGACTATCGGAATCACTTTATATGTTTATATTGTTACTTCGAACATTATAAATCATATGAATCTTGCTTTGTACGCCACTCAAGACGCAGAATGTAATTAATTGCGTTATGTTTGAGCTAATGCGAGCGCGGTGTCGCGGTGTGAGGTATGTCAGCGATTCTTCTCACGTCCTGCTCCTCATTGCATGAAGCACCTGTTGCCGGGCTGGCTGTGCTCACAACCACCGCATATAATCCGTGTGACAATTAGTGAGATACATAATGCTGTGCAGGCAGCGACACACAAGAGTAACACATGCAATACGCGTTCATAAGTGAGCACTGGTCGTGTATGCGCTGACGATCTGTACCAGTGGACAACATGGAAGTTGCACTCACGACAGCGATTGCTACAAATTATCTAAGCGTTATGCAAATTAAATGTTCTATTGGATCACAATTTCAAAAGAATGTATCAAGTAATCGTAAACGTTCCTTTGCTCGGGGGAAGAGCAGTTGTGTCCCGTATATGTATGTCTATGAATGTTGGGATCTTTACAAGTCTGAGAAATCCTGCCACCACATTTGTAGGTATAGGTCATAATAAAGCTTCATATATTAGGAAATATATTTGAAAATGCATCACTTTATTATTGATTAATTATGTATTTATTTTGTATGGTTATTAAATAATAAGTTACAATAATTAACATTAGTAATACTTATAATTTCACAAAGCAAAGGACATAATTATTGTAAAAACAAAACATTTTAAACATTGTAGAAAATTGCGGTTCTGGCAGTCGCTCCTCTTCACAGTTGCTCCTCTCCACAGTTGCTCCTCTCCACAGTTGCTCTTCTTCACAGTCGCACATCAAGATCTCCTAGCCACATAAGGACTGATTAAAATAATCAAGAAAAACTCCATACACTGAAAGTTGGAAAAAATTACACTTCCTAACCGTGGTGTTTTATGCCCTCGAGGCCCTAGAAGTCCGAGGGTGCCGAGGGGCCTGGGTCAACTTTGTTTACTGACACAAGATCCTGATCAATGTCTTTAGATAATTAATTAATTACCTAATGCAAGAATGTTTTGCGAAAGTTCAGTGATCAGAAAGTTATTTATTTTTAGGATGGGGACAATCACGACAGAAATGCCTATCAGGCTTTCATATTTCTCGCATTTCTCAACAGTCACAAACAGCCACATAAAAGCTTACTCATAATAATAATATGCATCTAATATCACAGGTATCACAGATCTTTCAATGCAGTGCCGCCTTGAAATTTCCATAATAACATTTATCTGATTTTTATCGGCGGCCGAAGGCGCTGTCACAATGTGTGTAAGTGTTGACTATGGGTCTATTGACCGGAGGGGGGTTGAGTCGATTGAAGTCGATAGATGTTGCTGTAATAGCCCACTTCCGCGTCATCGAGGGGGGGGGGGCCTCAAGCGATCATGATGCGAGGGCGGATCGGCTTTGGCGGACCGATTCTTGATTACAACCTAGAACATTCGAACCCAACCCCCCAAAACATCTTCGTCAGATATGCGCTCTCTTAGTATCTCATTCTGACCGCTTTAGTTAATTAAGAAACACTTCCAGTCAACAGGTCGGTCGCAGTTTCGTCACAGCTCGGATCGTCCTCGATCTGTAATCAGTAATCACTAATCGTCGGGACAACCAAGTTTCGGAGCTCGATGACACGTCGCATTGCGCATGCGTCTGATTACCTGACCGTGTCCAAGCGATGATCTGATTCCATTTCAACGCGCAGCATCCATCGCGAAGCCGCGTCAGACCTCGCGTATGAAGATCACTATCACAGGAGATAAAACAAGTTCGAAAGAAAATAATACATTTTTCTCAAAGTTCTTGTTGAGAATTTAATTTGCCAGGCCATCTCTTGGCGCGTCGTGTTGCAGATAGCGGCCGATGAGAGAACTAAGGATCGTGGTCTCTTATCTTCCCAGATTCTGGTCCATCACGACTGCATCCACCCCCGCCCCCCGCCAGACGCCGGGGGGCGAGGGGGTGACAGGTCACATGATTTATCGGCCTCTATTTTAAGGCTCTCACTCGCAGGTAATCTAATTACAGGTATTTAGTCGGGGAAATTACAAGGTGCTCGGCCGACACCGCTGGCCTGCGCGCACCTGAGCGAACCTGGTGGAGGCGGGTCGTACTAAACCCTATTGCCATCCTTCTTTCATATTAGAGACCACATAGATAGAAGATAATCATAATATTATAGTTTATACAGGCAGCAACATATTACTCGTATTTTATAAACGCCCTCTTTAGGAAATTACTCTGGTATTAAAATCATTTTCAAATCATCAAACATTCTCAAGAAAATTATCGACTTGATTGAGTCAATTTCTTGAATTCCATTCGCATGCAATCAACAGTGTGAGAAACAACAGATATGTGTCGAATGTTAAAGATCAGTCTGTGATTGACGCTGCGGATGGGCTAGTAAGGGTGTTATAATAACAAAACAGATTCACTTCTACTTGTTCCAGTTACTTCAAACTCTTCTTCCACTACTCTTTGTGATCTTGATAGTGGGTTGCTTCGAAAGAATAAATGAAAAACATTTTCTCATAGGCCGGTTCTTTTCGTGTCGATCAAGTTGTGGAGCGGTGTAAATGGTAAAATCAGATATCTGAAACGAAAGCAATGAAGAAATATTATATACTACATATGTAGTGAATGCATCGTATATCCTTTAGCTCCATAAGGCAACAAGAAAGAGTGTCAAAAGGTCGGTAGAAAGTAGGTATATTATCGCACTCAAAAAGTAACTGAAATGTCAGTTTTTAATAACCCCCAACTTCAATTGCCGTTACTTTACTTTAACCATAATTTAATTTATTTCATTGTTCAATTTGCTACCATAGGTTGGGTTGAGTTTAGTACTCTAATGCCATGTTTCACAATAAATCTTGTGGACACCTTGTCCTCTGCTACTTACCTGAGGTCTTGGGAGCAATAAATATCTCCACTGATAGTTTGAGTGGCGAGATTGTTGGCAGCCACCCACTTATAAGAACAGGGTCGGACCGAGCAACGAGCCCTGTGGTACCTCGTTGACACAATGATATATCACTCGTGATCTCGATTAGTCTTGCTTAAGTATCAAATGTTACTATTGTTTTAGGTTCCCATCTAATCACAGTGATTCGGTTTGAATAGCGGCTCGGCGGGCAACTTGTCTGGAAGGTGTTGATGTCGATGACAGCTCTTGCTCGGGCTAGAGGGAAGGAAAAGGGAACCACCTGAAGGGTCTGCAGAGCTGATGAGCCCGCTACAAATTGTATGTTCACTAGCTGTGTCATCAATCATGAGTGAAAGAGAACTCCAGTGAAAAACACAGCTCTCAATTAATTAGAAGATTTGCTCTGTTGTCAATTGGACTGATTTCATTGAACAGTTTAAACAAAGTCCCGCGTAAACAATGAAATAACAACAGAACATCACACTATTTCATGAATTGATTCCGCATTATTCGGAGCAGGCAGGTATCTCGACATCGTGTGGGTGATGCGTTGAAAAGAATGAAGAACAAAACTTTGTTGTCGCCATTGTGTTCCATATAAATGTGTTCTGACAGAGCAGAACAGAACCGAACAGAAGAGTTTGTAAGTGTCAAGTCGCTGACCGCGAGGGCGCGGTGCAACAGCGAGATTTATGGGCCCTCCGAGAAGCTTTGTATCGAGATTTCCACATACAAACTTCACAAATATGACAATCTTTTCACGCACTTATTAATAGTGAATAGATTCATATGGATATTATAGGAATATTTTAATTTTGGTTGCGTTACGCTGCTTTTGGATGTCTCATTATGACACATCTTATCCATTCTTTGTTATTATGAAAATTAATTTCATTTTCCTTCTCTTACTTTTTATAACACGGTTCTCAATGGCATTGCAGCATTTGCCCACGTTGCGGTGATATCCGTGAAATGCCCACAAACACGACTGCTGCTGCAAGGATAGAAAAACAAAACGCTATTAGCAAGCAGTCGAAGGCGGCGAATTCTTTTCAAAACTGCCGCGCGGTCGTAACTTGGAGATACATGCTCGTAAAGTCAATTGAGTTTAGTTTTTGTTGGTTGTTGGTAATTACTGCTCGGTGCTCAACGCGCATGCTGCTGCGCAGGTCAGGGCCTCGCCGGGATGTTCCCAGGATTCCCATGCAGAGTTTTACTGCGATATTACGCTCATAATTGTTACGGTGTTCACTCCTTGAAGTTCACACACATTGCAAATAGAAAGTGTCGATATTTTAGCATTAGTTGTGTTTCCTGCGAGAATGCTTCCGATTAGTTATCTATTCTACAATATACAATGCGAGAGTAGAAACGCCTGAAAAGTATCTAAATTCAGAAAGCAAACAAAAATTTGTTGAATTCCAAATTGAAGTTTCTTTATGATTTCGAAAGATGTTGATGGAAGAGCGTTTCCCAGGAGACCGTCGAACGTGTCCTAAATGAAGATCGCATTCTCGAACAACCAACCGATCATGTTCCTTCTTTCACATGTAGTATTCTGGACACTTTCTGAGCAACTCACTCATTCTACTGTCTCGATCAATCGCAGCGAGTTTCACTTTTGCAATCTCTAAATGTTGCTCTGGGGATGATTCGATCAAGATGCGATCACGTGACATTCCTTGTTAAACTCACATTCTAATATCACGCTTCTGCCACACACTGGACTGTTGCTAACACATCTGAGTTGAGTGGTGGAACTGGAAGATAAACGTCAGGTCACTGAACAAAGCTCTATAGATTTCCAGCAAACAATAGGATCAATAACAATGTTTCCCGCTTTGTGGAGATGAAGACGATGTATCTGGAGTGGTCAATATCGACAGAAGTCAAGTGAGGGGAATGTCAACAATAACAATCTACGTTCTGACAGGTCCATGTGCGCAAGACCGAACCATGCAGGACAGGGGTAAATAACTCGTGGTGCAAGTAGAGTAATACATTGTGTACTTGTACATCACAATCCCCATAAAAAACACTCCGTGTAAAAATACCAGCCAAGTCTCTTCAACTTGAAAAAAAATCGAAGAAATCTAAAAATTCAGCACTGAAAAGTAGTGATATTAAAAAATTGGCCAAGTCAAAACTGTTCAAAAAATACTTGGCGCATCGTGCATATAAATAGTAAAGAAGTAGGCCGGAAATCAAATATACTCATCTATACATAAAATATATATATCCCTAGAAAAACGATGCGCCAAGTATTTTTTGAAAAGTTTTGACTTGGCCAATTTTGTGATATCACTACTTTTCAGTGCTGAATTTTTAGATTTCTTCAATTTTTTTTAAGTTGAAGAGACTTGGCTGGTATTTTTACACAGAGTGTTTTTTATGGGGATATCACTCCTTTTTTTAGTTTATTCTTACAACTTTTGACATATTATATTGTTGCACCAAAGACTATAATTCCTTTAAAAAATACGCCTTTGTGATTTAGTTGCTAAGAAAAGTTGTGCTTGTTACTATGTATCTGCTTTAAATAATATGCTATGAAGTATAGCGAAAGTTTTGTTCCAATCGGTCCAGCCGTTCTCGAGATATGGCATCACTTCCGGTTTTCAAAATGGCGGCTGACTCAACTGCCACCTAAAATTTGTATCTATATATTTTATGCAACATAATAAGCCTTCTGAATATGTAGTTATTGTTATAAGAAATTATTTCAGTCAGATTTGGCATTTTTATGACGTCATTTCCGGTTTCGGTAATAGTACATTTCTATTTCGACTATTGATATTTCATAAAGAAGACCGTCCAAATCGTTTGGCGCTAGTTTCGTCCCGATAGGTCCATCCGTTTTTAAGATGTGACGTCACTTCCGGTTTCAAAATGGCGGCACAAAAAATTCGTAAGGGCAAGGTATCATCAGACGCCAAAAGTGCATATGTGGTAAAAATTTCAGATCGATCGGTTTAGCCGTTTAGGCTGTGGCGCTGTCAACAGGGTTTCCTGATATCATCTTCAGAATCAGAAAGTGATGTAATTTCACTGTTTTCACGGCCCTCTAGCTCGTAAATGGCATAACCTGTTGTTCCCAAAATTGGTATATGGGGTGGGGTGGGCCATAGCTCGAAATTAAGATATTTCGCAACAATGTCAGATTTTTCAATTTCGAGATCCAGTAGGCCGAAAATGCTATGTTGTTGCATACAGTAAAAGTAGTTGGTCTGCTCCTCAGTATATAGGCATTATGGGTATGTTGAGTGACTGTGAGTGTACGGTACGACTTGGCTGGGTGGAGCGACCGCTCCATTAGATCTGTGCAAGAAAATCTGGTTCGTCCATAGAATAATCAAAGTTCTGAGATAAACTTGCATTTTTAATAAAAAATTAAAAGTTAATAACATCACGAAAAAGAATGACTAATTTACAGAATGTTTTCAGGGAACTGATTTGGAACACAAAACAATAAAGGAATTGGTCCAACAAATCATCAACTCGGCATTAAAGCAGAAGAAAATAAATCTCACGCGGTATACACTCATTTTATAGGGTTTTTTCTTGCTTTAATGCCACCGCCGTTGGGCACCAATAAACGAAACGAACGTAAAAATGAGCTTACAGCAATGGCAATCTAAACTTACCATCCATCCGCTACTGTCCATGAAGTTTTCTAAATAACATTGAGCTGTTTTTGTCTTTACATACAACTCAGTGATGATCGGAGTTTACCTGCTAGTGGACACATACCTCGGCAAGGAGAATGAAGGACCGTTGACAGCAGGGTGCTGACTGTCACCATGTTGACACCACTCACACTGCCAGGTAATGAAGCAGCATTCACGTGACACCAGGGCCAGAGGATTAGATGACTTCTAATCCTGCCAGAAGCCCCAGGAGACCCAGGACAATCGTCCTGCCAGCCAAAACAACACAATACAACTCACAAAAAACAATCAGCAGATGTAATTAAGTTCACAACTTAAAATAACTGTCCTCACAATGAAGGTCCTGATACTGACGAACACATATTAAATCGGATGCTTAAAATAACAAATACTTAAAATCTTCTCTGTCTTCTGGTATGTTTGTTTCAACTGTCAATCGCGTCCCAGAGGGTGTTCTACCCTCATGCTTGAGGTCCATTACCTGCCTAACCATCTGGTTTAAAATCATATTCTCACATCAACATTGAAGTACCTTCTCTGTAACTATATAAGAGTTTGTGTGATATTAAGGGCCGGTATTACCAAAGTTAAGACGGCTGGGTAGTGAGTTTGACCTTGAAGAGTTTTTTAATCGATTTATATCAATATCTTTTACTAATGAAATTGTTATCAAAATAAGGCTTTGTACGAGTATTCAGAACAGTTCAATGAAAATAATTTCATAGCTTGTAATGGTATTATTAGATTTACTTTTTCCTACAGACGTTTAGTGCCCGAAAATTAGTAAAATTATGGTACTAAACATCTGCCGTCAAACTTATTTTATGTACAACACACCTAACACAGGTAAGCAACTTCGGGTAAATTAAACTTTAAAATATGACATCAATTACCTAATACTATAAAGGAACCACATTATATACAAATACTCTTACCATTTTGTTGTTTTACAATAACACATTATTTTTTTCTGATGCAATGACAAGAGAAAATGTACAGCAATAACGACTAACATTATTGTTTTGACTTTATACTAATTTAAATGATATTACAGAGCATATTGATTGAGCGAGCGAAGCGAGCGTCTCCTTTTGGCTCTTTTGGCACGGACCTCTGTTTTTTTTTTTTTTTTTTTTTGTTTTTTTTTGTTTTTGGCTGCTAATAGCCGATACACAGGTCGCACCGTTTCACCGATCGATCTGAAATTTTGCACACATGTAAAACCAACCTTCTCTGTTTGCAGACCCTAATTTTTTTGAAATCCATTCATTGGTTGAAATTTAAATAAACATCTCCTGATAGGCTGAAAAATGAAAATGGACTTCGACAAATGTGATCGACCTTATATTTTGCATGGTCATTAGGACCAACATTGTCTCTTATTTTACAAATTTTCAGCCAAATCCTCCCATTGGTTAAAATTTAAAAAAATATTTCATGTGCTTTTTGAAATTTAAACCAGAACCGTTTGACCGATCAACTTAAAATTTTGCATGGTCATCGGGTCCAACATTATCTGTATTTTTGACAATTTTCAGACTAAACTGTGTTTAAATTCAAAAGTTATCGACAGTTTACGGATATTTTGCGTGTTGGCTATCATATTTCTCGAATTTCATATTTCACGGAATCTTCGAATCTTCACTTCAAGGTTGTTAGAGCAGAAACTTTCAAACGTATTATGAAACTGATATGACCGTTTAACATTTTTTTGAACGATATCCTGTGAATTTTGGAAATTAACAAGGAATCGTTCAATCATAAAGGTTCAATCGATCAACTTAAAACTTTGCGTGGTTATTGGGACCAATATTTTAGGAATTGTTGGAGATTTTCATACAAGTCTGTGACGAAATTCAAGAATTATTGGCTTTTAATGACATTTTCAATAGACAGAATTTCGGTTCGATGTGTTGCGCATATCCGTGCTCGCTCATCAACGCGTTACTCAGAGCGTTTTCCTAGTATTATATTGATATGTACAGAGTATTTACCGCTGATTCAATTAACATATCAATTAATGGCTCTAAAACTTACGTTAAATGATATTATTGACGGTTTTTAGTTGAAGAGCTCTATACCCATAGTTGGAAGTCTCACGATCCATTTTATATAGTTTTCATTTACATTAGAAAATGTACATTACATTTACATTGGAAACGGACAGTTGTACGTTTTGAATAATTGACAAAGGGACTATTTAATTGAGCGAGCGTAGCGAGCGTCACCACGGTACTCTTATAGCACTTTCTCTGTGTATGTGTGTTTTTTTTGTGGTCACAGCCCAGGTCAAACCGCTCAAGCAATCGATCTGAAATTTTGCACACCCTCTTAACGTAATCTATGCGGTCCCTGGGATCGTTTTTGAACGGGATCTTGTGATTGGTTCAAATTTTAAAAAAATCTTTCGATTGGTTGTTCCGATCAATTTGAAATTTTGACAAGTCAATACGACCAACATTGTCCCCAATCTTACAAAGTTTCAGCCAAATCCTCCCATTGGTTAAAATTTAAAACCATCTTTCCGGTGATTTTTGAAATTTTAACTAGAACCGTTTGACTGATCATTTTAAAACTTTGCGTGGTCATTGAGTCCAACAATATCTGTATTTGTGACTATTTTCACTAATCTGTGCTAAAATCCAAAATTTATTGACTTTTAACGGACATTTTGCGTGTTGAATGTCACATTTCTCGAAAATGATGATCACGCAACTTCGACACCTCAGTTCCAACTTTCAAGGTAGTTAGAGTAGAAACTTTCAAATTAATATGAAACTAATAATGACCGTTCAACAGATCCGTTCAACAGAAATTTGAATCTCACATTAGGTATGGCATTGAGTTCTGGGGAGGATCATCAGGTCTGAACCTCAATAAAATCTTTAAATTACAAAAAAAGAGATTTAAGAATATTATTGGGCCTAGTGAAAAATCGAATGGATGACAAGGTTTCATTATTGTGTCCCTCAAGGGTCAATTCATTGTAATATTTATTATTGTAATGTGAAAAGGAAATAAAACTATGAAACTATGAGATCAATCTGATATTATGTACACACACTAATATTATATGAGTGGTCCCAGGTATATTTTTTTAAATGAGATCCTGTGATTTTTTAAATTATCGAGGAACCGTTCAATCTGAAAGGTTCAATCGATCAACTTTAAACTTTGCAAGGTTATTGGGACCAATATTTTAGGAACTTTTGATGACTTTTATACAAGTCTGTGACAAAATTCAAGAATTGTTTCATTTTAATGACATTTTCTATAGACAAAATTTCGGTTCGAGGTGTTGCGCGTATCCGTGCTCGCTCATCAACGCGTTACACAGAGCGTTTTCCTTTTATTTTGCTATTTATATAGTTCATTAAAAAGAGCATGGCAATGTTCTGGACTTGTTATATACTGTGCCCTCCATGTAAGTGTTCTGCGCCGATAAGAGGTCAAAGGCAACGCTGAGTGACCAGAGGGTGAGGCAGGCCACCCAAGCCGAGAGAGCTCGTGGACGCAAACCTGCAACTCATTGGCTGTGATGTAATCGAGGAGATCAGATGAGATTAGCTAATGCGATTACAGCGCCTGCGCGACTCACACGTCTCTCAAACAAAACAACAAAACAAGTCACATTTATACATTTTTCTCACCAAAATCTATCAGACTGATCGGTAAGAGAAATCTTTATTATCTTGTCTTCGTGATGTTGAGCTTTTGCAAAATATCGCTTTTGAAACCTTAAATGCGTCACAATCTAATATAGTTTACGACCTCTGGAGCTGCAGACGTAAAATCCAATATGATAAAGCATCAGAAAAAGTATTACAATAAAGGACGTATAAATTGCGCTAGTTTAGTGCACGGAGCGACATTTTATAGAAATCAATGTTAAGTATGTAGGGCAAGGACAATGTTATAATATAAATATACGAGTCTGCACATTTCTGTCGCTGTTGGATCTTCCATATTCTCTGAAAGTCCAACACATGGCTTCGTCGGTGTCTCTTTGACTCTATTATCTCATTGAACGATATCGCTGAAATAGTTGACTAATTCACATCAACAAGACGAGTGTTTGCGATCTGCGACAATGTTGGAGTGTCGGACTCGATGTGGTCGCCGACGTGGAGGTGAGAATTTATGTGTTGGAAACGCCACGGGGGCCCGAGGTGAAAGCGAGCCGCCCAAGAGCGAGGAGGCTGGAGTCCTAGCGGACGCTTTGTGGACCCGCGGGGGGTCGGGGGTCGGGGGCCATCCTCCCCCTCCCAAGACATGTAAATAAGCGCGAAATAATAGCGAGATTCTGCTCCAAGAGGAATGTTGTGCATACATTTTAAGGTGATAATAATATTGAATCATGAAGATATTTATGTTTTCACAAAGACGGGAGAGATTTCAGTCCAAGTTGAGATACGATGCGCCGGGGGACAGAATGTTGCATTAATAAACTCCAACTTATTGTACATTTAAGAGAATATTTTCAGTGCTTTAGAATGAGTTATTATATATTATACTATATCAGCACACTATATCAGTGAGAATATAAAGGATTCTGCTAGAAATGTTGTAATAATTTTTAGCTTTTGCCTTGGTAATTCCTAATTAGTAATGTTAAAGATTTGTGAAACAAATAACATATAGTAAACATTTTTAATCAGCAAATGTATTTCAAGTAGGACCAACGCTGGGTTACAGAGGTCAACTTTTTGTAAGAAGGACAGCAGAATTATCATTATTTCCTATGTGTCGTGATTCGTCAACTATGATATTCATAAAAGTCAGTCGAAGATCAGCGACTAGATTGGAGCGGATCTAACTATGAGATATGGAGTTGTAAAGTATCTTGCTAATTCGAATAACTTGAGGTTGGTTTTCTGAGGGTTTCACTGTAGAAAAAACAACGCGTTCTCTTGAGATGAGCTTTAAACCTGAAGGAACTTGGCCGAGCTTTCTGATGAGAAACATGCAAAGAAGCGCCAAGCATTGGTCAGCTGTCAGAGGAGTCAATTGGAACATCACTTTTTATAGCGTCCAAAAGTTGACTGCGATTAGAGGTGTTTTAAATGCGTAAAACTCGCGTAAAGCGACGCCACTTAACACTCATTCATCCAGTTTTCCACAGTCGTTATGCATCGCATTCGCATGTCTCCACGTCGCTTTAGTGTCGCTACTTACCGACTGTTTATTTAATTCTCGCCATATTTCGTGTGTTGAGGAACATCAGTCAAGACCCTAAAGACACGAAACTAATCACTACCGTGGCTCATCAGATCTTCACCCCGGATTTGACGTAACGGCCACGGATTCAAACGCAGAATAGAGACGGTGATATACATATTAGATAGATTAGAGAGGGAGAGGGAGATGGAGCTTGTTTGTCTGGTAATGGCTCTTCTCTTTCCCAGCTGCAAATGCAGCAACGACGGCCGACACGCCGGATTTGTGATTTCTGAAGCCGCGGGTATAAAAATCACCATCATCTTTTCAACTAACATTACTCACGGTCTTCACTCTACCCATATGACTCCCTGTTTGGTTTATTCGTATTGGCAAACGTTGGCCCATATCTCGCATTTCATTGGTTCTTGGTCGGTGGTTCAATGCAGCTGCAGTCGGCGAATAGCAAATCAGCACCAACCGTGTCCGTCATATTATGTATCACATATTAGCTTTCTAAAGCATACGGGGCTAATGCATTACTTGTTTCCAATTGTATTTTCTGGCACACGGGGCACTTGAGATTTTCGGCAACGCATCTTTTCCGCTTCAAACAAAATCTCGGGTGTAACGAAAAGTTAAATCTTGCTCGACTCTTTCAGATCTTACGCTATTCGTCTTAAACTGACAAAAGGCAGTCTAATTCCTTTTTATTGCTGCATCAGGAAAGTATAAAAGTCTTTGATTTGTGAGGGAAAATTTATTGCATATTCGACGCATAAGAAAATTATCTTTAAAGAAGTTGGAAGAGTATATTTGCTAGCACATTATACAATATGAAACAGTGAAGATAACCAATATTTCCCTAAATATGGCCAGCTCTCCTTGAAGTGAGCTCATATTGGGGTGATTGATAATCTTAATGACTGTCGCGTCGCTTAAGCCAGCGCAAATACTAAATAGTCTGCTGGGTAATAAATTAGCGTTTCGCAACACATCAATAGCTAATCAAACATGATCGACAAAGAGTTCGTCTGCGTATCGGATTACTATGACGTCACAGCGCATGCGCATTTAAAACACTCTTTTGTTCCGCGACAAAGCTCGGAACTTTGAAGCGAGGCTCGGTGTCTTTGTTCCATTATTGTTCCATCGCTTAAAGGGAAGAACATCGTTCAATACAATTTTTTAGAATATCGTAGCTTGTTCTGAATGCTACGATTTCAAAAATTAAGAGAAGTTAATTGAATGTGTTTGTGATAAGAAGATTTTAAATTTAAAAGTTAGAAAGTTGAGCAAAACTGTCGTCGACATTTTTAATCGGCGGAGTATTGTGGGGGTAGGGGGGGGGGGGGGGATCGGTTAGGAAGGGGTCTAACACCCTCTCCATTGAATGAATAGGGCCAGCCAGAAATATTATTCCATCAATGCTGCATCAGGAAAGAGGGAATGAAGGCGATCCCCAGGGGGAATCTTTTATAATTAAATTTTCATGGTTATCATTAGTTGTATTTAGCTACTGATAAAT
Organism: Leuctra nigra; assembly: GCA_934045905.1. NCBI lineage: Eukaryota > Metazoa > Arthropoda > Insecta > Plecoptera > Leuctridae > Leuctra > Leuctra nigra. Next base: position 4,892,190 of record OW203761.1, read on the forward strand.
GTAGTACTTTTATGTCAAGCGGCAACCAGTTTAAGAACTAGCTTGGGTGAGCCACCCATCGTTTCTCCGGAGAATAAAGCCGATTCTCATGACGAAATATTCGCATTAAAATGTCGCCGGGGAAATATATTACATTTGTAATTTAATAATTTTCATTTTTCTCATTTTGTATGAAGTAATAATTTGTGTGTACACAGCGCACATGTAAGCAAATATATTATAAATTCACAGTGCTTTCTTTCAACAAGACTTTTTCTCTAGTATTTAATCTGAAAACAACTATTAAACATTATCTCTCTCGATATTAACTGTTGTTTGCATCTGGATTCAAACTCGCAATAATTTCTGTACTTTTAGAATATTGATTTTGCATATCAACACAGAGAGTAGGTAAATTGAGAATCCCTGGTAATGGAAAATGTAATTATCCAGCGAAGGAGCCACATTCATTTTTCTCATTTGAGTTGAAATCACTGGAATATGAACAATTTCGTGCCTATAAAAAGTGATATCGGCTCATCCAACAAAAATCGTCCGGCCTACAGCTATGTATCTAACAAAAACCCAATTTTATTCCGTTCTTCCGAAAGCAGAGTGATATAATTTGATGTGAAAAGTGATCAGCAGTGAACGCCCCGCGCAGCTGAATGGGGCTGAGATTTCGGGGTGGCCATTGAGGAGGTCAAGGTGGATTCTTGGCGTGATTTTGATGTGCCAGGTTGGGGGGTCTCACCTCCCACTCTCTCACGTGACACACGGCGGTCCGCCAGCTGGGCCGCTGCTTTCAATTAGGCGTCATGCTCATTATGAAGGGACATTCTATACATTCGACGGGAAATATACTACTTTTAGAAGGAAAACTACAGCTGGGAACCTCGACCAATAGAATTGGAGAACGCATTTTTAGCACAATCATACATAGAGAGATTCGCTGACATTCACATATTTCATTGTAATTATTTTCCTTATTAAGAAGAAGAAACATCGGTATGACATTTGACCAATGACCATACAAAGTGGTTGCCCATAAATGAATAAACTACAACATAATATAACGATGATATTTGAAAATTAATCAAATGATAACATAGTGTAAGATAACACTTACTAAATTGATAAACAATAATTATAATCTTTAAAATATAGAGCTAAAACATTGCTGAGATATTGAACGACTGTTTCTGCTTCACCGGCTGTGTCGTGTTGCGAGCATCAAGTAGAATGTATGCCACTTGTCCCCTAGACATGTGGGAGGGAGATGCAGTCATTGATCACGTTTCATTTCTTCGAGATCTAGGAAGTGTCGTCAGATAAAAGTATGTAATTACTTCCACCGCTGCAAGAGAAAGTACGCATCTTGCAGTGGTCATTACGAATGGCGTCTCGGTTGACAAATGATTAAGAAGACCGCCATGCAATTACCTGCAGTCTGTGACGCGGCCACGGCGGGCCCAGGGCTGGACGTGGCACGTGCCACTTGACGTGGCAAGTGACACTTTACTGTTATCTGGACTCTACTTCATGCCATTGAGCCACTTGTTAGATCTCCTGATTCATGGTTCATGCGTGGGCGAACGAACTTGGCAAGAGCAATTCTCACACACAATGTACCCTCGAAGCAGGGATATGTAAATATAAATGGTGCATTAGAATTTTACACAGTAAATTCTGAGTAAGTACTAATTTTGCCAGCTTGCTAACGACAGATTGTTGAGATGATGAAAGCTTTTTTTGCTATAGTTTTGTTGTACTCCGCATAACTATTCAGGAGGCCATAAGTATTTACAACAATGAATGCAACAATGAGGTCAGAGCACTGATGTCCATAGTGTAAAAATTTTAAATTTATGTATATACTTATTTTAAGTTTTAACAGAAAATTGCATATCCATTGGCACCTTAAACCACATTCTGGGAACTTTCCTTAAACGTCAGCTCTTGACTGAAACGGAGTTTGCGCTCAATTCATTTGCATACTAAATATAGCATGAAATCATTCGAATGTTCGAATAACATGGATTTCATTAGAATTTGAACGAATTTTTATAGGAAAGGGGAAATATGATAGTCTCTTGAAGAGGAAAGGATGGAATTGTTGAATTGTTTGAGGAATTGTTTGAGCAATAAATCGCAATAAATTTAATATTTGTTTATTTATTTATTTAATTAATTAATTCAACATAGAGTATATTTTTAAAGGTACAGTACATTTTATTTTCATGGCATCTAAAAGCGAACTTCTAAAATAGTACATGTATATACATTCTTTATTAACTCTTCAACTCTATGCTCGAGTCAGGCTCTCTGTGTTAAGCTACTTGCAAGGCGGAGAAGTAAACATACGTAATCATTCTTCATAATTTAACATGTACAATAAAACTACTTCAACTATATAATCGACTCAATCAATTAATACTTATGGACATTTTGTAAAGGAACGAGATATTTCAACCACACAAACAATCGTACGGATGAGGTGTTTGTGGCACTACCACGGTGCACGGCACTGCCACGCTACACGGCACTGCCACGGTGCACGGCACTGCCACGGTGCACGGCACTGCCACCGTGCACGGCACTGCCACGGTGCACGCACGACTGACGTCATCACTTGCTATCAATGCACGCGGCCACACACCATGTTGGCCTCCATCGCGTTCAGTTGACCGAAGTACGGATATCCTGACTTGGCTTCGGAAGGCGAGTGTGGCGCTATGTTGGCAGCACTGTAGTGGTTCGCTCCAGACCCGAATAAGCTGGAACAAGGGAACACATTCGTCACAACCTGACATTGGATTTGTCTTAAGTATAAACTCTAGTTTGAAAACGATTAAATTGAAGAGACACGGTGTTTGATCAGATATCATTTTCTCGAATTTGTAAATTTTTTAAATTATGAAATATGCATTTCGCACCATGTTCTTTAGTTCTTTACACCGTGTAAATAATTTTTAGTCTTTAGCTTGGGTGAAATAATCGTTCATTTTTTTACAGTGTTGGAAATGTTTAACAGTAATTACTTTCAAACATTAAAAATCATATGACTTTACCAAACTTTTATTAATTGTGAAAAACTTACAGAATCTTCTATATAATTTCACTAAACTTTAAGGCTTTTAGGGTTAAACTAAACTAAACTTTAAACTTTAATCTGTTGAAACAGATGAATTATTTTAAGTTTTTGACAATAAATGCATACAACTTAAAATAAATGTAACGTTTAAAACTTTAAAGTCACAAATTAACCATGATTCATGGACAGAGGAGCTGCCTTCCACACAGAAGGTGCAAGGTTCACATACACATACGCAAGTGTCAAAACTAAAATTGAGTATCTCTATAATTAAGCACAGTGATCAGATTTTTAGGAGTAGTTTTCTGTAATTTTCTTCTCCTTTTTGTCTTGGAGTGACGCGGTGTCACGTGACTCCATCTCTCTATTAATTACCGACAACAAAGTTCAACTAATTAACCTGTTATTATTTGGAATACGGCCTGTAATCATGCGCAGTAATAACAGCGCGCGCTCGCCAGTGATTACAAGGGCATTGAGCGCCCTCTAGGCTGTGTTCACATGGATCTACTCCGCGGTGGTCGCCGCGTTTCACAACGTCTCTATCGCGGAGGAATTCACAAGACCAGAGTCACATCATGTCCTGGCCGGCCACCAAGCTCGGCACCTCCACTTTATAAATATTTTACACGTGAACATATCTGGATAGTTTAGTATCTAACGGAGAACTTTATAGGTAACTTTTAGTATTAAACTTCTATTTCCTAATGTCTGGAAAGGCAAATGATTTGATACAATTAATTTATTTGGGTTGGATGTGGTTGTGGCCTAATAGTAGGAAAACCTCAGCATTTGCCTCAACTGAATGTACCCACGAAAAGCAGTTGAGCCCGCTGGAATCGAACCGGTGACCTCTGTTGTGCAAGTTTAGAGCTTTAATGCCTCAGCCAACTTGGTTCGCATCAGAAAATCATATTTTCTGAAAATGTTGTTTGTCTTTTATCGATGTTCTTCAAAAAGTAAAAAAAAACATTCTCAAACATTGATTTTAGAATTTGAATTTAAATGGGTATTATTTAATAATTATTTATGTTTCCAGCAGCATATCTTTGCATGCCGATATCAAGTGATGCTGAATGCGCAAGAGAGGTTCGGACATTCAGAAGTTGCTTCTGATTACCTGCATTGACTTGAACCAATGGTTAGCTACCGCGGGATTATAAGGCCGTGATCGCAGAGCTGTGATTACTCATTCGGTAGCCTCATAGAGAGCAGCACCCACTCCAACATTCAGTAGCAAAAAAATCTCAGCTTTCAATGACATGAATTACAGGTGGCATTTTTATTAGTGCCGACTTAATGCTAGGTTTTACTCGTCTATCATCGTAACAGCTTCCAAGTTATTGTCCTACAATTATTGTCTCGAGGTATCATAATAAAGGATCAAAGGAAGCCTTTTCTTCTCGAATACAAAAACCCTCTTCAATAGGAAAGTAATTCAGCCGTGAACGAATGTCGAAACTCTCAACAAATAACTTTAATGAATCAATTATGAGTTATGACGTATAAATAAACATTGTTGGACTCAAAATTAAATTGTTATGAATGAAAATTTAATGAGAATTCTTGACATTATAAGTTAATTTATAATATCTAATATTGAAGAAGTTGAAGAAAGGATTGAGATATAATCAACCAGCGAAATGAAATGAATATTTAAAAAGTAAAGATGACATAAGAATGTATCTTTCGAAATAATCTTTTCGCCTCAGTAACTTGACGCTTTATTGTACCTACTCTCAATATTTCGCTCACAAATCTACGAACTTATTCAGGAAAATTGAAATTAAATTTTAAAAGAAAATTAAAATGAACAAAATTATATAAACGGTGAGAGTGTATATCTTTATTCACAGAAATAAAGTCTGCCTTATTAAGGAGGGATGCCCAAGTAGATTTTCCGAAAATATTTTTTGTTGAAATGTACGACTTTTATTAATTTTTTTAACATTTCAACTATATTTGTATGTAAAAGTTTCATCAAATGTCTTTTAACTTGCAACTCTCGAATTATATTGAGTTTTCAATATGATGTCTTCGGAAGATTAAGAAATTTTAACACAGGAGGTATAGGAAAATTATTTCGAATTTGGCGTCTAACTTTTAAAAACGTACGGCTAGGTGTAATAAATAATAAATACGTAAGGTAATAATAATACCTTAATAAATACCTCTATGTCTAATACACATAATATTAGTTTTTGGAAAAAATCTATCGGTGGAAAATAGTTTAAATCTAATATTTACTAGGAAAATTACCGTGTTTTTTCGACTTACCATGTTAAAGATAGGGCTAACTCAGATTTATAAAGTGATATATCTTGGAAATTAGTTCGGCTACCCTACTTTTTCTTGCGTTTATATGGTGCACAAGGAAATTATCTATTAAATAAGCATATTTAATCAGATATCTATCGGAGACCTCTACTTGGGCATCCCCCCTTATCAAAGGTTGTATAAACACAATATAAAATACATGAAATTAATTATCAATTATCAATTATTATTTATCATTATTATAATTATTATATAGGATATATATATACATATAATTTTGTTTTCCACTTCTCCTGCACTTCAGGGATTTCTGAGACAAGCCGGAATCCATTGATTCAAGACATGCCCTGTCTACACATCTTTCGAAGAGTCATATTGGTACCTTAGCATCTGATGTTTTTGATGTCGGTCGTGCTAACCGTTTAAGAACATTCTGAATTTATTATATATTATTATTATTATTATTATTATTATTATTATTATTTATTATTTATTATTATTTATTATTATTATTAATATTTATAAATTTTTATCAATTGAAGAATGAAACAATTGTCAATTGGATCTAACTTATCTACTTGGAAAGTGACTGTACCTATCCATGTTGTTCATGATTTATCCCCATGGAAACAATATTACGCCGCCGTCGCTGGCAACTCTTTCGATCAAGCGCTAAAATGTTATTAAATTATCTTCAGGGCTCTTTGTTCTGACAAAACAATCGAGTTAAAGGGCTCTCTGATCGAGCAAGGAAAGAACCCTGTGTTGCCGCAGCGTTTTGCTTCACCCTACGCGTGTAAACGCTGCCTCTGTGTTTTCACAACGCTGCTACTGTGCTGCTCAGCATGTTATTAGGCGAACTAATTAAGCGCTATTCGTGACGTGGAGCTGCATGCAGGTGCCGGCAAATTAAATCACATATTAATGAAATTTCATAGAAATTGTTTATAACCTTCCTGCCTGAGCTTCAATTATAGACTTTATAGATTTAATTATAGTAAACATCCAGCACCTTTGATTGCCTCAGCTCCGAGCGCTCAAACCAAGTTATGAAACCAATCTATTTTTTAAACTCAAGCAGCACAAAACACAAGCAAATACTGGAATTTCAGAACGGGGAGAAACAAAAGCTACGCCTGTGAAAGAGTTCGAAGTTTTGCTGTTATATTGATTCCGACGGGAAGTTATGCTTTTCATATAAGCTGACCTTTCAAAGAAAATGGAGGGATTTAATTAAACTCGGTCTCTGCAAGTTTATTGCTTACGAATGAGAAAAGCCACGGCACATGTTTCGTCTGATATATCGCACGATTTTATTGTAAATTGGTCTCGTTTAAATGAAATCGTTCTGGCGGTCAGCACAAATCTCGCCTCTTTAACACGTCATGTCGCACTCACCTATAGTTGTCCGGCCATGGCGTCGCGACGTCCTTGGCGGCGACGCTCTGATGCCTGGTCCACGGCGACGCCTGATGATGCGAGCCGCAGTGTTGCGCCGCCGACGCCTGATGGTGGTAGCTGGGGAACTGCGAGTTGGCGGCGGCGGTGGCGTCGGGGGTGGGCGTCGTGCTGGAGTACGGCGGATTGTACGAGGCGACGTAACCGACAGCGGCCGCCGCGGCGCTCTGCTGAGCCCACGACGAGCTGTGGCCTGAAGAAATAGACAATTGTCGACGTTACAGCGCGAGCTTTATGCTTTATTCAGTTGATGTACTCTACTGTTACCATGACTATAAATCCATTTATTGAACTCCAAGTATTTTTTCATACGTTATGGTCAAATTACACCTACTGCTGTTGATTTTCTTACACTATGATAATATTATGCTGAATGCAATATGATTGCTGTTAAAAAGAAATGTTTTGCTTAGTGAAAGTCGCTATCACTTGAAGCGATCATGATTTGCAGAGAAAGACGAAATCAATGTACAACTTTACTTATTTAGTGGAAGTGTTATTCATTCCATCAACCTAGGAAATAAACGTCTCTGAATTCAACATTCTTACGTAACCTTTATTGCGAAACTGATGATAAGAAAACAAACTGAATTATGTCTATATTTTAGAGCTGCTAGTACATAATTGCACACCGGATGGAATTTCGATATCGAAAAAACTGTGTTATTTGCTCGGTTATTTGCTCAGTTTTGATCTCTAAACTTGATGACATTGTCAATTGTCATGAACGAGTAGGAATACCTTTAATGTCAAGACTGTTTTTCGTGAATTCATATTGCAATCAATTATATAAAATTGCATCCAATTACTATAAGAGCATCCAAAGAGATAGAAGCAGTGTTAGGTACTAAACATTTAAAATATCCAAGACAAGCGAGCAGACATGGAGAGATGAGGGCCTCTATAACCCCCCTGTCTAGATTCTGACTCCCCTGTCTAAATTGTGAGGAATATAACAAGTAGTAAATGTAGTGGTTTTCCCAAACTAAAGGTCTTCTGATGAAATTTCTTTCAATAACATGTCGAATGATCTTAGTGCCCCTTTAAAGCCCCATGTACACGGTGCAATTTCTTGTACAACTTCTGTATCAACCTTCTGTGGCACACTTCTTGAATGGAAATTAGAACATGTTTTAAGTTCTGTGACCGAAAGTTGCGTCGTGTAAATGCAAAATTGTATGAAAAATGGAAAGGTGACACAGAAGTTGTTCAAGAAATTGCACAGTGTAAATGGGGCTTAAAAATTAATTTGCCGGGGCAAGGACCAGTATCATTTTTATAATTTGTGTGTTGGTATCGGGGTGTACCTATCGGTGTGTACACCATTAATGAAGTTGCCTTGTTAGAAATAGAAGTACTATATGAAATTACTTGCTATTTGACCTCATTAGTAAAAGAGTGTAAAATGTGCCATTTCTCCACTGTCCCGGACTTTTCGAAAGAAACTACATCAATGGTTCAAATTCCAGACAGATCTATTTCTCGTATTATATTTCAATTCGATGAGTCGAAATTCTTGTCAATTTTCCAAGAATTTTATTCGCTGAACAAGAATATTCGATAGCAAAAATATTATAGTTTTGATTTGGTATTACTTCCGTGATAGGTAATTAAAATGGAAAAGCCCCATCCCTGCAAAAAGAGTATAGTGCTAACAAAACCAAAGATTAATTTGGACAAGTATATACCTTTCAGACAGCTTCATTCAAGCAGTATAGTTAACATCTTTACTGATTTTTATTCCGTACAGTGTAAATTTCGGGCAGCTTGCAGCATTACAAAATATGCAGAATTGCCCGAAAGAAGAACCTTAGCCTTTAGAATGCCTTTAGGAAGAACTCCCTAATGAATGAGTTCTATACGCATGTTGAATACTCTGACATAACACTTACGCAATCCTGCAGTGCCTTACTCCGCCACACACTGCGGATATTCCTTGCACTGTATGCAGTTCATACACAATTATGCATATGTTGTCACGGTTAATTCCAATCTATCCATTAGGTTGGCAACCGGCCATTGAGAGATGTCAAACTCCTCCCTTAATGACGGCCATATTCTTTAGTCCTTCTCTCTGTATTTGAACCGGTATATTATGCATAAAGAAGAACTTTGTATCTTTCAAAGCTCATCTGACTTCATAATTCAGAGCTCAGAGGCGCCGCTTTGAAGTGGATGTAAAACGAAGTCAATACGGACAAACATGGAAGTAATCTCGAGGAGTTGGACTTACTTTGAGGGCTGAAGTTGGACGGCTCTGACACGGAGTATTGCGGCTGGAACGCTGACTGGAGCGACATGGAGTTGAATGCGTTCAACTGCTGACTGTTCAGCTGCTTGCGAAGTCTTGCTCGGCGATTGCTGAACCACACTTGAACCCTCGCCTCCGTCAACTTGGTCCTGGAAGAAGAGTACACGTTAGCGTGCCGCGTGACGTGTGACGGGACTTGTGACGGGACCGGGACTTACTTCTGCGCCAGCTCCTCGCGCGTGTAGACGTCGGGGTATTGCGTGCGCTGGAAGGCGCGCTCCAGCTCTTCCAGCTGGTCCCCGGAGAAGGTGGTCCGACTGCGACGCTGCTTGCGCTTTAACGCGATGCCCGGCTCGGACTCCGTGTCGGACTCGTCGCCGCTGCTCGGACCTGCAACAACAACACGTCGTACTTTACTCTTTCCACAGGTGGTTGTTATTCAGATTAGCCTTTACAAATAATCAAAAGAGTTTCAATCGAAGTCGACTTGCTGTTGCACTAGATTTTACTCATAGAGGTATAAGAGAATATCTACTCTTGAATAATCACTTTTCAATTCACACGATATTCTCTAAAATGGAATCGGAATTGTTTTTCCAGAACTCAGTAAAATTTCATCTGTGTTTTCCTCAAATATGGAGAATTAATAATATTTGTTAGAGTCCGTTCTACATCTACTACTCCTCTTATTCGCTTTTGTCTATTGTTGCACCACGAGGTAATTCTTATGATAACATTTCCTAAATATCGCAATTACTTTTGAAACATTCAAAGAAGTAAAAAAAGTGTGCTATTTCGATAGTTAACCTAAAAAATGAGAACAATTTTTGTGCCCAAACATTTTTCTGAGATCGACTCACAAGAAATAGTAACACAAATAATTGTTATTTTTACAATTTACTAATTTGACTGGTTTCAATTGATATGGCAATATTTAAAAAAAAAATTGTATCACAAGCATTTACCTACCTCTGGGCTATTTTTAGTTGATGTGAAATTTGTCTAATTTCATAAGACCCGGTATTACCGGTACTACCGGTACAATTGGCCCGGTAGCTGATGTTTTGCCTCTTATTTAGTATTATTTTATTAGTTACCTACCATGATTTTTATCATATGATATGTTTTATTTTTCTTCCTCTGTTCATGATTTATTCTGTGTTTGTTTCGATTTATTAGTATCAATATTATGATTTAGATTGTTTCTTTCGATTGTGTATTTTATTTGTTATAATATGTTATTGTTATAATTTACCAATTTATATTTTTGTGTATTATACCACGGACAAACACCACTTAGGTGTTTCGTGGTCTAGTGACGGCTTTACAGTTTATTATTTATGTGTATTTCTAAATAAAAAAACTTAGAAAAAAGTTAAATTTCCCGGATTAACTAACTTTTGGACTAAATTCAACTGTTTGACATTCAACATTTTGAAGTATTTGATTGGACCAATTTAGTTAATTTGGCTCAGATTAACTTTGGTAATACCGACCCTAATTAATTTTGAGAAGAGCGACACCTTTTGAACATTAGAGGTATGTGGATTTATTTTTTGAGAAGAGGCAGAGCAGAGACTGCTTGGCTTTCAATGCGTCAATTTGAGGGTCTTTTATGGCGGCATCATTTAATTATCATTGTTGGGATAGGTATATGAAAGATTTGCACGTAATTATTGATAAATATTGTCAATATTATGTCAACTTTACTGGAGAATTGTAGAAGAATGAACGAACAGAAGATTCTATTTTAAATTCCGCATCAATTATTTCAGCAAATGTAATCTAATTCAACTCGTCCAGTGAAATTAATAGCGATTATTCAAGTTTTTCTTCTTCCTCTTGCCTCACAAGTATCTATGGTTTTATTGGCCCAGCAGGCTGCACGGATTGCAAGTGTTAATCATCTCTAATTCCTCGAGACCACCCGACACAATCATCCATCAATTCTAATTTCCTCGATATTATTCCTCGCGAGTAGTTACTGACTGATACTTTTGTATGCGGATCATTTAGGAAGATGCATATCTTTCATTAGTCCACGCTTGATGGTGGACTCCCCAGGGGCGATGGCCTGGTGGGCCCCCACAGCTAGATTTATAGGTGGGCCTCACGCCCCTTTGACACCCATAACTCATAAACTAATGTAAATGATATTTCATTTGTGTTCGATTAATTTCGATGTTGGTCGACTTCAGTGGTGAGCAGAGGTAGAGCTTGATTGAGGAGGTGAGCGGAGACCGACGATCTGCGACTTGGCGGCGATGCTGGCTTCATCGTCCGCCAAGGCAGACCCAGGCGCGCACTCGCGTTCGCCAGTGTGATCTGATGGCTCTTTCCCTGATACTCTGATCGAATCATGACTTGGAAAGTGTTCGAGTACAATATCAATACAATTTTTAATATCGATTTTAATCGAAATATTATTAATTGGAGTTCTTTGATTTTTAAGATTTTTAAACTTAATTTATCAATCTCTTAATTATTGAGATCGCAAATTGTACGTAATTAAATTTGTCGAGTGACTTTTGGACATCTCTCTCTGCCAGTTTGAAGATGAAGTAACATGATCGTTCAGCTTCTGGAGCTCTGGGTGGCCGTGACTGCAAGGCAACACCTGTTCCGTCCACGGCCTCCTGGCTGCACAGCGGCACCTTTGCCGTCATGACACTGATGAACTCAGAGAGGCCGCGGTCATTTCGACTTTTACTGCCGGTTCCTTCATCCCTCATTGCACTTGGCCGCAAAGAAACGCCCGCCCTCTTTTTACTGGACATATGGCCGTTTTAATGCAATTTCCAAGCCGTGGAGAAATATTGTAAATATTTTCATGGATATAATTTTCGTTTCCCTTTTGCTCGACACGGATGTCTCCATTGAGACGTGGTTGAGGGTGAGTGGAGGAAAACCATGACGCCGTCGTAACTGTACCTCGTGCTCTTTGGGCAGCTCAACCTGAGCTATAATAATAATCGTTGACCTCTGTTAACCCTGGATTGATTTTGGTTGTCGCAGTCGGTTCCTTGCCGATGACCTGCGGGTTGCCATTAATTACCGCCGCCGATCAGAGCGCTTCATGTGTGGTCCATGTGGCTCATCATCCACAGCTTCCTAAATCCTAAACATGCTCCTCTTCCGTCCACTGAACAATCACTCCGTAACAATTATTTGCAACAATGACTGTTGACTTTCGCAAGACCGCATTTAATCTCTGTAATTTTGTGGGATTAAAACGACAAAACGCGAACTCACTATTAACATATTGGGCTGCTAAATGAGTTCTTTTCGACAGGATATCTGGACCATGTCACGCAGCTGGAGCGGTTTACCGCGCTGCACGACGCTTGTCATATGAAAGTAGCAACTCACCGAGGATGCCGTCGATGGAGTGATTCTTCCTGGGGTCGCCGTCGTCTCTTCGCCCGCCGCGCAGCAAGCGGCTGATCGAGCTCACTGACGGGGCGCTGTTCTTGTCGCAGATGTTGTCCTGCAGACGAACCAGGAGTTAGCGCATGCTCAAAGTCGACAAGAACAATCAACAAGACAGATCAAGTCGAAGTGGAGAATGACGTCATGACATAATGTTGCAGTTCTCTCGCTGCAACTTCAACGCTGAGGTGATCTCGCGTTGAAGCGCTGCAACGCGAGAACGCTGACCGTGACGTAACATGAAGAAGGGAAGAAGAAGAAGAAGAAGAGAAGAAGAAGAAGAAGAAGAAGAAGAAGAAGAAAAGATAATAATTGCTGTTGCAAACGTACTTGTTGACCCACCTTGATCAATCTATCTCTGATCTCCCAGCTGAAGATCCCGGGGTTTCCCTTCTTGTAGTCCTCGATCCTGTTCTCCACTTCCGGCGTCGCAACGCGCGGCTTGGAGCCGCCGATGACGCCGGGTCTGATGGAGCCCGTCTCCTGGTATCTGTTGAGGATCTTGGACACGCACCCGTGACTGACACGCAACTGCCGTGATATCACGCAGGGACGCACGCCCGCCGCCGCCATCTCCACAATCTTCAGGCGGATGTGATTGGGCAGCGGGCGTCCGTTGATGAAGACTCCGCCGAGTTGATTCACGCGACCTTGACCTGCGGGACAGACACAAGATGTTATTGTCAACCTCCAGCACAATCCTGACGTCAACCTCCAGCACAACCTGATGTTAACCTCCAATACAATCCTAACGTCAACCTCCAGCACAACCTGATGTTAACCTCCAGCAGAATCCTGACGTCAACCTCCAGCACAACCTGATGTTAACCTCCAATACAATCCTAACGTCAACCTCCAGCACAATCTTGACGTCAACCTCCAGCACAATCCTGACGTCAACCTCAAGCACAATCCTGATGTTAACCTCCAGCACAATCCTGACATGTCAACCTCCAGCACAATCCTGACGTCAACCTCCAGCACAATCCTGATATCAACCTCCAGCACACATCACACTCCAGCTTGATGTCAACCTCCAGCACAATCCTGACGTCAACCTCCAGCACAATCCTGATGTCAACCTCCAGCACAATCCTGACGTCAACCTCCAGCACAATCCTGATGTCAACCTCCAGCACACATCACACTCCAACTTGATGTCAACCCGGCACCTCCACCTGCACAAGATGGCTTACTCACCGACGGAAAAGTCATAGAATTTAATCAGTGAACTTCATCGAACTTCATTCTGAATGACTGCTAATTCAACAAGTTGTATCTTTATAAAGTTTAAATCGAATCTCAGAACCCGCGACATAAAGTAGGTATAACAGCAGCAGCAAAGCAACTGGCCGACTTTTGTTAGCGACCTGCAGATTCTGTTACAATCGATTGACTGGATTAATCCAGTTAGCGCTGCAATTGAACGTCGCTGATGCGAGATCGATGTGTTTTGATCGGCCTGCAAGTGACAGCCCACCCCGAAGTTCTTCCAGACGAGCGGACTTACTCGATGAACAACTTATTCAACAAGATATTGACCGACACTACCACGGTCAATTGTGTCTTAAGTGAGTTAAGGTAAGATGATGCTTCATTGCCTGTTCAAGAGAGATCTTTAACTAGCCAAATACACACAATTGTGTGAGAAGAAAACGTACACAACGATCGCCTTTTGAAGAAAATTTGAGCCCCATCTCGGCTGAGCGATCCTTTCAGTAGCCAAAATACAGGATTAGAATCGAAAAGAAGAAAAGCAACCGGCTTTATTGTGCAGGATGATGCATTCAAATGCTTACCTTGCATTCACATTTGTAGCAATCTGTTTATGTGAATGTTTAACAAGAGTTAAATGATAGTTCATAAATCTATAAAGATTGTTTTTGAAATCGCACGGTAGACATCGTATTTCATCGAAGCTATCAATCTTCCTTTCATCTGGATTGTTTTGTGGATCGTCCATCAAATGAGTCAATTAGCGTCTATACTCGACGCGTGCTGGCGTCTTGGTTTAAGACAAAGCGCGGCGAATCGGACAAGGTGTAAAGAATCCACCACTGTTTGGTCACGCTGTTTACTCTAATTATCCACGGCAACACGCATGCGCCGGCCAAGATAATATACGTCTAATTGAGCCGATTACAAATATGCCCGAGAACCGTGGATATGTCAGACAACAAATTGTTATAGTTTAAAATGCAAATTTTATGTTAATTGTTAAATGATGCAGAAATTTGAATTTAATTTTAGATTAATTGAGTACCGCCACCATAGTTGTAATCTATTCAATTGAGAGTTAATTAAATGTATAAAGGTTCATCGTCTATTAGCGCGTTCAGCTCTCCACGTCACCGTGCTGGTCTTGTGAGTCGGGTGAAGATGGAATGTTAGTTACATAATAGATCTGTTACTCTAGAGCGTCATAGTAATCGAATATTAGTTGTAATGTATGCCTTGGGTGGCCATCTCTTAATCAAATTAATGCCATCATTCCGTTCAACCCTCAGAGAGTCTGGGAACAAGGTGTTGTTGCTAGCTTCACGTCTTCGAACGGAACAATAAGAACAGTCTGGCTGTGAAAAAGCCGACTAACATCATAAGATTTAATAACATTTCATCATCAATATGCATTATTCTGGTCATTCATATGGTGTTATTACCCACGGTTTGAGGTAATCGGATCCAATAAGCAGACACCCCGTATGTGCCCGCTCGCCCAGCAGTACCAATAGGCCTCGACTCATGTCCTAGATTATTTCACACCGAGAGTACAGTGAAAACTGGAATTACCGACTTCAAAGGTGCCGACTATTGCTTAAAGACCAAGATTTGACCATCCTCCGGTGACGATGATCTCGCCTCGGGTCGGGTCCGAATGTGCGGTGGGCGGCGATCAAATCAACTGGCTAATGATGGTGAAGACCGACACAAATGTGTGTAATTCGCACGCACCCGCACGCATTTCTCTCTCATCACACAAATCAACAATTAGACCAGACGGAATAAAGAATGTTTTGGATATTAGATGATGCAATGCTTTCGCGTCAGTTACATGCATTGTAAAGACTTCAGGAATAGTATTACCTATAAGTGTGTTTTACTAAGTCCGAATGAAAAATTAAATTTGAATTAAAATATGCAATGATGGAGAGAGAGAGGCCCGTCAGCATGGAAATGTTCATACAATTTGTTAATCTGTCTGTTTTTGTTATAGTTTTGGCATAATCATGGCAAGCTGAAAATATTGTGAGTTCATTTTTTTGAAATTTTGTCTTCCCATTAAATAATTTAAAAAAATCAGATAGTAACGACCCATTACAGCCTAATAGACTAAATATTGCCGCTCACTGGAGTACTTTATGACCTTTGGTGCGACCTCAAAGTGTTAAATACGATTATTTTTTATTATTTTACTAAAAATATCGTATTTAACACTTTGAGGTCGTACCAGAGGTCATAATGAACTCCAGTGTGCGGCATTTTTTAGTCTATTAGGCCGTAATTGGTCGTTACTATCTGATTTTTTAAAATTATTTAGTTGGGAAGACAAAATTTCAAAAAAAAGCTCTGACGAACCGTGCGATTCCCGCTCACTTCCGTTTGCCTCTTAATCACGACTCCGTATCAAAGCAATATTTATCTAATTAAAACATCTACGACAACTTTGAAAACAACAACAACATTATAGGTATATAGGCTCGTATATAGGCTACCTACTTCAAAGTTTCTTTTAAACATATTAACGATTTATTGAGTCTTGGAATAAACTAATTCTTGTGTCTTGATTCATGAAATTGATCCGTGTGATTCGGCTATATTTCAAAATTGTCAACAGCAAGAAAATTAGTGCAGTCTCTAAGCCAAAGCCTCATTTGATTCATGGCTGGAATTATTACTCAATTCCGAAGAAGTGCTAACGCCTTTGAACGTTGAGTGTACATAACTAACTCCATGTTGAATCTAGCTCTTTTTAAAATATGACTCACATATTATATCTATTCGTGTAGCATCGAAAATATTTTAATATCAAATGTATTTCATCTCTCATATTAACGTTACTCAAACAAACATTGGTGTGTTGTAATTGAATATCGACGAAAAATAGTATATTCTGAATATTAAAAATAAAAAGAGTAAGTACCTAAACTATGGAAAAGCGAGTGTAATTATTTTTGTTGAGGAAAGAGAATTGCTTCGTATATAAGATTGTTATCTGTGAAGGAAGCCGAAATAGTATTTTTAAAATATGAACCAATATAAATTATTATCATGAAAATAATTATCATCTGCTGAAAAACGATTAGGTATAGTGTAAGTTTATACCAAAGTTTTGTATTCAAGTTCTACAAAATATCAAACTCTATTAGATTATATTGTTATTTGCTACTATTAATCAATTAAATGAAGATTGAATGTGTTTTGTTGCATTGTACTGGTCTAGTTAATTAGGATTAACACGTTTTCTATAAAGATTCTTGTAGACCTTTATTCATTCGATTTAATATTATGACGTTGCCTTGTATTTACATTTTTCATGTTGTTATGTACGTAATTGAGAATAAACATTTAACACATGAGATCAATGAAGTGCATTCGCACTTCACAAGAAATAATAAAGATTTAAGAACAGGATTAGTCAATTCGAAATATATTAAGCAAAATCCTTTAGCAGTTGGTGTTTCTTTTTATAATAAGTTAAGTGTGATTCTTAAGGAAACAGTTGATTATGACAGACTTCATATTTTTAAATGTAACTTAAAAATGTTCCTTATTAAAAATTGTTTTTATAGTTTTGATGCATTTTTTATCTTTTGATCATTAATGGTGTACATGGTGTTTATAGTTTTAGCTTATTTATGAATTATGATTTTAATGTATGAATTGTATGGCAGTATGTTATTTTTATTATGATATTATATTGTAATTGACGTGTTATACCATGAAAATGGTCACAAACAAAATAAATAATCTTATCTAATCTAATCTAATCAGGAGGTTTCTGTCAGTAAATAAATCACAACATAATTTTCAACACCAGTGGACTCCCGGCTTATAATTTCCTAAATATCAAGACGTGATGTCACGGCGCTGAAAGTGCACTAAATGCTGAGGCAATTGTCCTGGATCCTGATTCTATGCTGAATCTGATTTATGGCAGAGAGCGTGGGAATTCTTCAGCCATTACACTTCGTACGTGCGTTGACAATGCGGCCAGAAGCGTTGCCGGCGTTCCACCTCTCCTGACTCACTCTTTCTTCTAAACAATACCGTCTCAACAAATCTTTCGCATTGTTTCTGTACTCATGTGTAAGATGAGCCTTGTTTGTATGTTGCATTACTTTCAGTTATCTTCGACAGTTCGCCGGAGAACACATCCAACTCGAAGAAGAAGATTTCTTCTCGATATTCAGCATAAAGTCTAGAGTCAGTGCAAATGAGTTTGATCAAACACCAAAGTCGATCAAAGACCGCACTCTAATTCAACAGTTCTACAGTTTTAGGACATAAAGCTATCTGCAAAACAACATTCTAAAAATTATGAAAATGATGTAGAAGAGACGGACAGGATTTGAAAACACTGATGAAACATTCTACCAATACACTATTTTTGTTTGAATTTTGATTGCCGTTTCTTCCACTTATCGATAAATGACAGTAACCGCAATTTAAAAATTAAAAAGATATCTGTATTATATTAATTTTTGTATAAAGACGTAACAGTGGCTGCACTGCACTAAGTCATGAATCGGTCATGAATACCTATATAATAGTATTTTTTAGATAGATATTTAATATTTTGAACATATTCAAAGAACATAGGCATTACGGAATCGTGTCCAAGAAAGCGTGTCAGATGTTATCTAAAGAAATATAAAGATAACAGATCCATGTTCTTTATTTATTATCAGTAGGTACTGACTATTTTCTGTATTAGAGCACACGGCCACGAGTGTTTGTAGCAGACAGCCTGGCAGATCACGCTGCGGTGGAGGTGCCGGGTTTCACACTTAATATTCATCCAAGTTAGGGGATGCCAAAGTACAACATGTAAGTACAAGTGAGTGGATCAGTTACCTTGGAAGGGATATCCAGTGAAGTACGGTGCCATGTTGAGAGTTGACACAGCCATCGAAGACGTCGCACCACGAGACACTGACACGACGCGGAAGAAGTCGAGGACCTGTTGCACTTGTCACTGTCCGACACAGACTGTGCCTTGCTGCAACCTCCTTGAAACCTCCTCCTGGCCACCATTCACCACGCACCGGCGGCACTCTTTCATCTCCTCGGCCACAACACCTCATTGGTCGTCCAGGTGTGAGGAGGAGGAGTCACACCAACTATCCGACAGGTAAAACATAGACATACCTTCTCAAGTACGAGTCTTTCTTTGCTTCACATTGAGTTAATCTGATTGATGCTGCGATTATTTTGTTCTTTCCACCGCCGCAGATCACTTGATCAGAAAGCTCCACATTCGATATACTTTGTGTGTAGACGATACCTGCTCACTTTGAAAACTAAACAACTGTTCCTGCAATTTCAACCCCTTCAAGATCATTGGCAATCAATCAGTGTTGCAAGACTACCCTCAAGACATCCCTCAAGTCACCACTTAGAATGAGTCAATCAACAGGGTGTTTCACGCTGCACATGACAAACATCATATTATAGTTTAGACATCAATGAAATAAATCTATGTACCCACTCTCTTTATTTCGATTACTTATCTGCGAGCTTCTCAGGAGAAAATAATCATCAAACAGCTTTTCCAGAAGAAGCTAAGATAAGTCGAAATATTGAGAATATGGACATAAAATAGTAAAAAAACAGTTGATTAGGACTATTTTGACATGGCAACAACCAATGACATTCCTTGAATGACCGCTTAAACTAATCTACCTACTGGCAAAAAAAAACTGTTATCCAGAAAATAGATAGTTGAATACTTTTAATTGCATAATTTAATTGTATCAATAACTTAATAGGGGAGTCTCCTCTACGGTAGATTCGTAAATTACAACACAAATAGGTAATATTCACAAACATTCTTATCACTTGAGAAATGGAAAATTTTCATTCATAAAAATCAATTCAAATGTAATGGGACATTTGGCGGGAAAAATGGTATGTAATGAGAATCAAGATTGTGATGTCACTTCTAAGTCCATGGTGATATACTTTGCTGCTATGGCAACATATGAATTTTGAAGTTGGAAGAAATCTAGATTTATCAAGCTTTCTAAATTCTTTGACAAAGTAATAACATCTGTGTTCAGCAACGTCTTTTGAAATCTAATTTAGAGGAGAATTCCCTACTGCATTCTTAAATTATTATTATTATGCTTTAACTTATTTTAGTCAAATGTGCTTCAATATTCAAATATAAAACATTATATCTAGGGACCTACTTATTTTAATTTGATATTCATATTTGTGATGTGAATTATCAATAGGATCGCATAACTGCTGCTGGATCGAATAGATAACATTATGATAACACATACGGGCAAAAGCGAGGCCCTCGTTATACTCAGCAACAGACACATGGGAGGCCAAGCGCACTTCTGCCTCCAGGATCACACAGATTGGCGAGCACTTTTGACAATGACATATCATTTTACAGTTGACACAAATCAAATCAGGAATAGAAATATTTTGTACCATCAAACTACAGCACCAAAAGGAAAAATATATTCCATTCTACAATCATATTCATAGCCAACTGACATTGCGTGGTTGAAAACACGGGTGTTTTCAACGAAATGTCAGTTGGCTGTGCTTCAATAAACCTTAAATTTGGTGATATAAACACGAAGTATAAGTAACTTCCAATAGGCTTAGTATGAGTGAAATGAGAATTTCAACTCTGTGCTTCAGAGGTAGAAGGCATGAAGTCTATTTAATGATTCTAAAGATTGGATTGGATAATAAGAAAATAAGATAATAAGATTGGATAATCTTATTAATTGCAAATTTCAATTGATGGAAATCCTTCTAGCCAGGTCTTCCTTGGTCTTCCTCTTTTCCGCCTGTTGGTTTTCTATCTCTATTTGAAAATTTCATGTGTCCAAGGGCATCCAGGATGATTCTTTTTTTCATATTTTAAAAAGTTACAACGGAAATGTGTGTTTTTTTTGTGCTTTTCACATACTTTCATTAAATTTGCTACTTTTTTAAAATGAAGACCTGATTTCGGGGGAGGGGGGAGGCGCCCCCTTTTCCTGAATAAGCCCTTGCATGTGTCCATCTTTCATCTATTATCCGCATTACATGTCCGAACCGGTGTTAACTGTTTATTTTTTATTTATCATCTATAAAATTGAAGTCTCATTGCCAGCTCTTTTCTTGATTGTTTAATTCCGCGCAACTGCATAAATTACTGCAGTCGATCCAACTCTATCACTAAATTTTTAGTACGTACTATCAGCGTACTATACAATATAACATCACAAAAATAAACACTTACAATAATTAAAATATATTTTCTCGTAGTGCATACGCTACAATATTCATCTATTACTACACAGTATGTGCGCAGAGCACCAATTTCACGCTGTGAATTACCAGCTACGTTTATGTTCCATGTTTCATGTCGTCAATACGTTTTTGTCATTGTTCTGTGATGTAAAAGATGTATCAGATATGCCATGTGTAATCATTTATTCTGTTGTTCATACATAAATATTAAAAAAATCGCAAGATTGTGTTCTGGACAAATTTCTTCTCGATCGAAGTTCTATTCCAAGGAGCTTGAGGAAAATGGAGAGTGGAATTACAGACTTCTTGGATGGAGATTGATTTATTCGTATGTAATGGCCATCGGCGATCTATTTGTATTTTCAAACTTAATGACATCGAATTTTTAAAATTATACGCTGAGATGTGGCAGCAGAGTTAATTACAATTATTACACCTTTATTAAGGTACAATCATAAATATTGAACTAATGAAAGATTCAAACCAAACCAACATTATTTTCGTCAAGTTGGGCAACCTACTCGTGAAAACCATGATATTTTGGGAGGAGTTTGAAAGCATTGGTTCAATTTATAAACATTTTCACTTGAAGCCCACTCGGGTCCTTCAGTCTGGCTGAACCCTAAGGCCCTTTGCGTTGCGATTACGTTGAATTGTTCCATACTTTTAAAACTCTTACACACAAATATATGCTCGTAATAACTGCTGGACATGTGAGGAAAACCTCTCCCAGTTTGCTAATGCGGCATAATAACTATAGTCAAACACATGATGGCAGCCATCAGCCCTCATTCTATGGCGATATCGCTTATTTGGTGGGGCTAATAGCGACCTCTGATCAATAATCAATGGAAATTTGAATAATCTCTTTCGGCGAAATAGAAACGTGAATCAACGAAGCGATGGAAGTAATTATTATGTTCGATAATATTCGTTATTCTTCTGAAATATCACCCTAAGTGATTCTTTGTACAAATTCAATCAAGTTCCTGACAGAAAGCTGGAAATGTTTGAGTTTTGAACTCCTGGAGAAGAGGCAATGACCCTCGCTCTGAGTCCTTGCAAGTTTATTTGGTTTCACTTTTATTGCGCTTCATTACTTTATTTGGGTAGCCACAGCCCCTGCATTTTCACCGGAATAACGGTGTTTCGTTGGTAAATTTCAATAGGTTGTAAATATTTCGGTCAGTCTGTTTCTACCAACAAGGTTTGATGACCCAGCTATTTAAAATCTGGTTCAATGCCCATTCCTTATGCAGAATTCCATAGTAAAATACTAGAAATTTAGTAACTTCTAACAATGCATGATCATTTGAATAATTCGAATTCAGTCAGAATCTCGTCGAGTTCTCTGCTCGTGGAGGTGCCAGGCTTTGTCTGCAGGTGGACCTGGCACCTCCATCCACAGCAGACAAGACACTTCCTTCACTTCCACACTTTGTTTCGTTGCTAACGTCAAGCTAACAAAATTGTTACTGGGCAGTCAACTATCAACGATATTTGATGGAGTTTGCGGTAGGTATTTGGAGGTATTTTGTTGTCTATGTCGTTTGGCACACTCATCCTCCGATTCAACCATTTTTGCAATCGTTTGTGCTTTCGTTTGTGCCGGATTGTGTGCTAAAAAAACATTTGTGCTGAGCTGCGTCCAATGACCTGTCATAGAAGGGTGGGAGTGGGTGGCGAAAAATATAAGTAGTGCACTCACACTTAGGAAATTCGTATTTTTATTTTTGATACAGATAATACTTCGTTTGCGCCGGATTGTGTCGTAATTTCTATTGTTTGTGCCGCACCCCTTTCACAAATAATTGAAGAAAGAGAATAAAAGGAAGGGCGGGAGTCATCACCCACTTTATTACGCAATTTATATTTTTGCTATACGGATATAACTTTGTTTGTGCCCGATTTTACTGTAAATTAAACCGTTTTTTAAGGTGATACTAGCGCTCGGCCGTTTTAGAAAATTGAGAGAGAAAAATTGTTTCATAAGCGAGTGTAACTTTTACAGGATGTTCACATGATCACTTTGATTGCATATTAGTAGTTTTTTTTCATTTTTGCTTCTTGCATCGTTAATTAGGCGCCGGTTATTCAACAAAACCGCGCAAAACTATGAAATTTGCGATACGATTGGAGACCAAACCCGTTAACCAATTGATCTCAAATTTTAATCATAATTAGATGAAAGACAAACTTAGGGTTATCACTTGGCACATTTTTTAAATTTAATTTTATACGGCGGCCAGGAAGACAAGAAAACAGCTAGTTTTTCACCAAAAATCCACTAATTATTACTAATTAACGAAACAAAAAATTATAAATGTACCAAGAGATAACCCTAAGTTTGTCTTTTATCTAATCACGATTAAAATTTCAAATAATTTGGTCTACCCGTTTCTTCTCCAATCGTATCGCAAATAGTGTCTACAAAAAGCAGCAAAATCGCTAGCGCTTGCAGCACCTTAAGTCCACAATACATACTTCCACGAGGGCTCATTTTGTTCACAAAGAATGGGCGGATGTCATAACGAAGCCCAAATTTGGATAACTTAATTCCTACTTTGACTGTAGCTTCTACTAAATCAGTAATATTTGACTCTAAAATCCGGTACGTAAAATATATTTTTTTGTAAAAATTGAAACAAAACATTCCCATAACTAGATATCTAATGAATATTCTTTCCAAGTTGTGTGTCATTCAGATAAACGGTTTGTCTATTCTTTGTCAAAAATAACGTATATTTTTAAAACGTCCCGGATTTTTTTGTGGCGCCAAAAACGACTAATGTCACTTGACATCGTATGTTACCAGCTCCCTCTTACGAAATATGAAGACAAATAATGTTTACTTTTTTCGGTCGAATCGCTTTAATTCACAACGCATTGATATGATTTTGCTTTTTGCTTCAGGGTATAGATGGTTATTTCATAGTTGCGATGAAATCATATAATAAACCTAATGTACACTCCCCCAAATAATAAACGGTATTCGAAAGAAAATGAATTGACTGATAAAGGTGAGAATGTTTTTTCAGTGGTTTTCCCTCAGCTAAAAAGCAAATGCTTGGATGTTCTTCCAATATTACCACTGATATTGAAGCACAATTTTAATGACTATTATGAATTAAGAAGAAGTAGGTAAATGGTGAAGATGTGAAGCAGCTGAAGAGAAGAGATGGATGTATGGAAGATCAACGACTCGATTGTTGAATACAGACCAATTATGTACCTATTTTAAGTGCTCAATAAATTACATTATTATTATTATTATTGATGGCATCATCCCATGAAGTCAGTGCTAACGCATTATCTAACTCTTTTAGGTGAGCTCTGATTTCATTGATAATAACAAGGATTGATTGTCAAGGAACCGGCCCAGCAGCCAATACGTTTTGTACCAAGTACCGTTTATTATTTGGGGGAGTGTACATATTGCAGTAATTTTATTTCTTCTTGCTATTTTTGGAGTAGGATGGAAAGGAAACACATTAATTGATATATTTTGTTAAACTGAAAATATTTTTATTCCAGTAAGAAACTCTACACCAGCTAAGCATAATGAACCTCCTGCAATTGCGTTCGAAGGCATTCATTGGCTGGAAGTAATTGAAGTGTCATATAAAATATTTCATGCGCCATAAAAATATATTTTATCTGTAGCTCACGTAGTATTACATATTGTTTTTATTATAATAACTAATCATTGTAGTATTTATTTCTGAGCTTTTATTACGTAATCAGAATTGCATTGCTCGCGTAGTTCATAAATTATGAAGTTATTTCAAGTTAATTATGGAAACTATTTATCTGGAAGGCTTCACTGGAGTATATTTGTTCCACTCATGTATAAGATTTAACTAAATAAAACTGCCGAATGAACGTCTATAACAAAGGGGGTTTACATCCCTACACGACATTTTTGTCGATTGAGTAAAGAAACTCCTTCAAGTGAAATTCCTTTATATTTATCGATTTTGATAAAACAATGAAATCAATAGACCAAAAGTATAGATCTGAGACCGAAGTGTCAGTTGCTTCTCTTAATTGTCTTTTGGTTTGGTTTTACAATCTAATACAAGCTAATTGTATTGGAAGATGAACCTTGCGTTTCACCGAGGCCCTCGTTATACTCACTTCGTGTTTCACTCGCTCATCCGATTTATCTCCGATAAGGCCGAATAGGATTGCATGCCAGATCAGTAATTGGAGGGACTGAATGTTGCAGTACAAATCCAATTGAAGTGAAGCATAGGAATTGAGTAAAAAATTATAAGTATGCGAGGTCCAGAATAGCTATAAGCAGAATACATTCTGCCGCGAGCTCTTGGCCCTCATTGCACCGTGTCTTTGATGCACTGTTATCATAGCCCTTTTCATAGAGCATACTCGTTGAACTTTAGCACCAGTACATTCCCCACATTCCCTTCGTCACATCCTCCTGCACCAAGCTCCTCCATGTCCTCGGCAGTGCGTGCGATTAGAGGGTGAAGGGATGAGGAGGGGGAGTGCCAAAGTGTTGACAATGGCACACATCGATATCTCGACACCTCGATAGTCGCGCGGCTGAAGAAAGTCTTTGGGAAGAGAAATCAGGAAAATGTCGGTAGAAGAGCCGGGTTCTGACAACACAATGTTCATGAGAATGATGATCACATGCGGTGGGAATGGTTCACGTCCCAGCCGGGAATGTCCGTCGTGTGAGGAGAATCTACCACCGACGTCTCGCTGCCAGTGCTGACCAGCGTGATGACCGACGCCGTCAACTCCTTCTTGGGCTTCTTGTAATGTCCCTCGATGTCCTCGAGCGTCTTGCCCTCCGTCTCCTGCAGCGTGAAGTAGAGGAACACGACGCCGAGACAGCCCAGCGAGCCGTACAGCCAGAAGACGCCTTGCAGGTGCAAGTTGGCCTTGAGACTCAGGAACGTCTTGGACACGACGAAGCCGAGGATGTAGGAGATGGCGGCGGCGATGCCGCTGGCGAAGCCGCGACTCTTGAACGGGAACACCTCGCTGAGCAGCATCCAGGGGATCGGACCCACGCCGATGTTGAACGAGAAGGAGAGGCCGATGAACAGCGCTAGCGGCGCCCACGTGTTGGTCTGCACGACGCCGGCGGCGATGGAGAAGTATGCGTAGAAGCCGAGTGCGCCGCAGCACGACGCGCAGAGCGCAAGAGAGACCAGCGACAGCGGCCGCTTGCCGGTCCAGCGCACGATCACCATGCACAGCACGTTGCCGATGATGCCGATCAGCGCGAACAACACCTGAACAACAATGTCGTGTCACAACATGGCGCACGATCACCATGCGCAGCACGTTGCCGATGATGCCGATCAGCGCGAACAACACCTGAACAACAATGTCGAGTCACAACATGGCGCACGATCACCATGCACAGCACGTTGCCGATGATGCCGATCAGCGTGAACAACACCTGAACAACAATGTCGAGTCACAACATGGCGCACGATCACCATGCACAGCACGTTGCCGATGATGCCGATCAGCGTGAACAACACCTGAACAACAATGTCGTGTCATGTTTTAAAGCATGGCTCAGCACAAAACATTGAACCGTGTAAATCAACATAACCTTCTACTATGTAAATACGCGGTTGAGGTATCAGGTATTTCCAACTACTTTTTCATAATTTCCACAGTCATTAGTAACGTAATATTCAAATGATATCCATGACCATCATGTGTAACGCGTGAGTATGCAACCAGAATACAGCAGTGTAACATTAGATGCCTATCCGCCAGGCGTTTCATTGAATGAGCGTGAATGAATGAATATCGAGCCATTGCGTTGAGGCACGTAGTAATCGAACTAAACTTTTCAATAATATACAATCATTTACACTTCATTAGAATTTGCTAGTTGAGCGTTGTTTTATTTCTGAACTAATTGAGCGAGCGAAGCGAGCGTCTCCTTTTGGCTCTTTTGGCACGGACCTCTGTTTTTTTTTTGTTTTTTTTGTTTTTTTTTTGTTTTTGTTTTTGTTTTTGGCTGCTAATAGCCGATACACAGGTCGCACCGTTTCACCGATCGATCTGAAATTTTGCACACATGTAAAACCAACCTTCTCTGTTTGCAGACCATAATTTTTTTGAAATCCATTCATTGGTTGAAATTTAAATAAACATCTCCTGATAGGCTGAAAAATGAAAATGGACTTCGACAAATGTGATCAACCTTATATTTTGCATGGTCATTAGGACCAACATTGTCTCTTATTTTACAAATTTTCAGCCAAATCCTCCCATTGGTTAAAATTTAAAAAAATATTTCATGTGCTTTTTGAAATTTAATCCAGAACCGTTTGACCGATCAACTTAAAATTTTGTATGGTCATCGGGTCCAAGATTATCTGTATTTTTGACAATTTTCAGACTAAACTGTGTTTACATTCAAAAGTTATCGACAGTTTACGGATATTTTGCGTGTTGGCTATCATATTTCTCGAATTTCATATTTCACGGAATCTTCGAATCTTCACTTCAAGAGAGCAGAAACTTTCAAACGTATTATGAAACTGATATGACCGTTTAACATTTTTTTGAACGATATCCTGTGATTTTTGGAAATTAACAAGGAATTGTTCAATCGTAAAGGTTCAATCGATCAACTTAAAACTTTGCGTGGTTATTGGGACCAATATTTTAGGAATCGTTGGAGATTTTCATACAAGTCTGTGACGAAATTCTAGAATTATTGGCTTTTAAGGACATTTTCGATAAACATAATTTCGGTTCGAGGTGTTGCGCGTATCCGTGCTCGCTCATCAACGCGTTACTCAGAGCGTTTTCCTAGTATATGAAAATTAGAGGGCATATAAACAAGAGGTGAAACAGATCTCGATGAGGATAATTCGTGTCGCTAAGGAAAGGTTACAAAAACTGTCTAGGCTCGGATCAAGCAGTGTCAAGAGCAGTTCTTAGTTCAGCATTCATGAGCTGGTGATTGATGACGTTTCGAGCGCTTCTGTTCATTGCAACATTGATTTTATGTCACAGCGTCCATCGATCCAGTCAGAAATTAAATCGCTTGAAAAACAATGCACTCTGTTGTCATGAAGCATTTTAATGCTTGGAATTTCATGCATCATTCTCCTGCATTCCCGAACAAACAATTTGATGCAAAAACGATGACAACGCCAACCAGCAGAATAATCTAAATGTGCACTGTGCAGGATGATACGGAGTGATGTTATTAATACAATGTGCTCAACACACCCACCTTCATTGCCAGCCAATCAATAGAATTGCATTGCAGTGGAATGAATTTAAATGGAAGTGAAGTGGGTAATGAATGCATTATCTGTGAGGGAGGGACAGGGAGACTGTCAATTATGTTTCAAGTACCGGTAAAAACGGGATAAAACATAGACAATGTTACGTGCATATGTAAACTGTTGAAATTTGCATGTAAATAGCGGTAAGGAAATAAATTTGTTCATTTGCTCAAAGGGGAGAATCATATGGTATGCCCTATACAGGCATAAATTAATTCGGTTAGAGCATTATAATTTCCAATATATTTTACCATCCCATTACTATGATAAAACTTGCAACATCTAATTGCGAAATATAGCTGTATTGCCTGGTCATAACAAGTGCATCCAGGCCCTGGAATCTATTCTCGTGATTTAGAAGATCAGTTCGCGCCCTGATTACGTCACTGATCACGTGACTGCACTCACCGTGGCCCAATGAGCGTCCAGCGGCAGTCCGAAGTTCTCGAACAGCTGGACCATGTAGGGCCTGATGCCCGGAAGTCCCGAGGAGTGATGGAAGAAGAAGTATCCGATGATCAGCACCATGGGGCGCACGGTGTTGGCGCGTCCCAGCTCCCTCAGCTTCCTCCACAAGCTGTCCTCGCTGACCAGCGGCCCTTCCGTCTGGACCTCGGGCGCCTTGCCGCTGTCCTGGGCCTTCTGCTTCTTCCGGTTCATCTCCTTGCTGTAGCGCATCATCTCCTGGAACTCCTCCTGCACGGCGGCGGGCTTCACCCAGCCGCGCAGCCAACACAGCGACTCCTCGGCCTCCTTGACGCGGCCCTTCGACAGCAGCCACATGGGTGTCTCGGGCACCTAGAACACGCCACGTGACAGTTAATGACGCACCCAGCCGCGCAGCCAACACAGCGACTCCTCGGCCTCCTTGACGCGGCCCTTCGACAGCAGCCACATGGGCGTCTCGGGCACCTAGAACACGCCACGTGACAGTTAATGACGCACCCAGCCGCGCAGCCAGCACAGCGACTCCTCGGCCTCCTTGACGCGGCCCTTCGACAGCAGCCACATGGGCGTCTCGGGCACCTAGAACACGCCACGTGACAGTTAATGACGCACCCAGCCGCGCAGCCAACACAGCGACTCCTCGGCCTCCTTGACGCGGCCCTTCGACAGCAGCCACATGGGCGTCTCGGGCACCTAGAACACGCCACGTGACAGTTAATGACGCACCCAGCCGCGCAGCCAGCACAGCGACTCCTCGGCCTCCTTGACGCGGCCCTTCGACAGCAGCCACATGGGCGTCTCGGGCACCTAGAACACGCCACGTGACAGTTAATGACGCACCCAGCCGCGCAGCCAACACAGCGACTCCTCGGCCTCCTTGACGCGGCCCTTCGACAGCAGCCACATGGGCGTCTCGGGCACCTAGAACACGCCAGTGGCCGCTCAATATACTGGAGAATCATATTATTTATTTGAATTTGTGCTAAGTATATTCGAGATGACATAGAAAGAAACTATACATATATAATTCCTTCCAAAGCATGCGCATTGACGAGCTATCACTGAATGTTATGATTAGGGCTGGAGGTGGAAGGAGAGTTAAAGTGAAGATTTATGCCGGGAATCATAATTATTTCCTCATTGTTTTCATTAATTTGTAAATATCAACATAAATAATAATGACAAACAGCACAGCGTCATATCAAACAAAGAATTTTACATCTCATTCATTAAAATCAAATTGGGGCGTGAAAAAAAGGTGCGTGACGAATGACAGAGTTTATGAAGCCATTTCGAAGTCCCCAACAAAAATAGGTATTCGTCGATTTCCATGAAAACTATTCATCCCCCAAGAAATATAATACACCTCCGAGTTCAGACATATTATTAATTTTATATCTGTATTTTCTTACTCTCTGAACTCAATTCCACAATATGCAAATATAATTGAGCGAGCGTAGCGAGCGTCACCACGGTACTCTTATGGCACTTTCTCTGTGTGTTTTTTTTTTTTTTTTTTTTTTTTTTTGCCTGCACTGCCCAGGTCAAACCGCACAACTAATCGATCTGAAATTTTGTACACATACTAACGTAATCTATGCGATCCCTGGGATCTTTTCTGAACGGGATCCTGTGATTGGTTCAAATTTTAAAAAATTATCTTTCGATTGGTTGGTTCGATCAATTTGAAATTTAGGACAGTTATTGCAACCAACATTGTACCCAATCAAAAAAAAAATTCAGCCAAATCCTCCAATTGGTTCAAATTTGAAACCATTTTTCCTGTGATTTTTGAAATTTAAACTGGAACCGATTGACCGACCAACTAAAAACTTCGCATGGTCATTGGTACCAACATTTAAAGTATTTTTGCCAATTTTCACTCTAATCTGTCGTTATTTTCAAAAGTTTTTGTCATTTTAGGGACATTTTGCGTGTTGGCTGTCAAATTCACGGCGTCTTCGAATCTACAGTTCAAGGCAAGGTAGTTAGAGCAGAAAGTTTTAAACGATATAAAACTAATAATGACCGTTCAACAGATTTATCTGATATTGTGTACACACACTACATATCATATCATATGGGTGGTCCCAGGTATATTTTTTGAACGAGATCCTGTGATTTTTGAAAATTAACAAGGAACCGTTCAATCATAAAGGTTTAATCGATCAACTTAAAACTTAGCAAGGATTGGCACCAATATTTTTGGAGATTTTGGAGATTTTTATACAAGTATGTGACGAAACTAAAGAATTATTGGCTTTTAATGACATTCGATAGACATAATTTCGGTTCGAGGTGTTGCGTGTATCCGTACTCGCTCATCAACGCGTTACACTGAGCGTTTTCCTAGTAAGAACATAATAAAGTAGACAACGCAATCTTCCCTGAAACAGGTTCATTACGTTAGACACGAACAACAACAACAATCGAACATTGTAACAGGAACATCTCCACGTGTATAAAATAATCATCATTCTGAAATATCATTTATAATAATATGAGACTTCCCTATTACTTGCAATGCTTGCAATTCAGAGCAGCGTCCTTGACAGCTAAATGCCAGATTTCCAATTACCTTCTCATCCCATCTAGGTTCGAGTGGCTGCATTGTCTTGGAATATACAATCCTTATGTAATGACCAAGATGTTCTCACTGATAGAATGACGTCAGAGTCGCATGCGACTTCCGGCTCGCAGTCGACGACGAGGACGAGCACTCAAGATCAAGGTGAAGTCATCTTGTCCTGACATTCAGGAGGTCCTGATTGTCAGGATCCTTGGCTCCTTATTCTCAATGCAAGAACACGCTCTTTACAACCATCTCGTGTCATCTAGCCCGTCAGTTCCCCAAGATGAGAAGAACTTGCCTGTGTAATGGCGAGCACCGTGAAGATGGAAACAACTTGCCTGTGTAATGGCGAGCACCGTGAAGATGGGAACAACTTGCCTGTGTAATGGCGAGCACCGTGAAGATGGGAACAACTTGCCTGTGTAATGGCGAGCACCGTGAAGATGGGAACAACTTGCCTGTGTAATGGCGAGCACCGTGAAGATGGGAACAACTTGCCTGTGTAATGGCGAGCACCGTGAAGATGGGAACAACTTGCCTGTGTAATGGCGAGCACCGTGAAGATGGGAACAACTTGCCTGTGTGATGGCGAGCACCGTGAAGATGGGAACAACTTGCCTGTGTAATGGCGAGCACCGTGAAGATGGGAACAACTTGCCTGTGTAATGGCGAGCACCGTGAAGATGGGAACAACTTGCCTGTGTAATGGCGAGCACCGTGAAGATGGAAACAACTTGCCTGTGTAATGGCGAGCACCGTGAAGATGGGAACAACTTGCCTGTGTAATGGCGAGCACCGTGAAGATGGGAACAACTTGCCTGTGTAATGGCGAGCACCGTGAAGATGGGAACAACTTGCCTGTGTAATGGCGAGCACCGTGAAGATGGGAACAACTTGCCTGTGTAATGGCGAGCACCGTGAAGATGGGAACAACTTGCCTGTGAATTGGCGAGCACCGTGAAGATGGGAACAACTTGCCTGTGTAATGGCGAGCACCGTGAATATGGGAACAACTTGCCTGTGTAATGGCGAGCACCGTGAAGATGGGAACAACTTGCCTGTGAATTGGCGAGCACCGTGAAGATGGGAACAACTTGCCTGTGTAATGGCGAGCACCGTGAATATGGGAACAACTTGCCTGTGTAATGGCGAGCACCGTGAAGATGGGAACAACTTGCCTGTGTAATGGCGAGCACCGAGAAGATGGGAACAACTTGCCTGTGTAATGGCGAGCACCGTGAAGATGGGAACAACTTGCCTGTGTAATGGCGAGCACCGTGAAGATGGGAACAACTTGCCTGTGTAATGGCGAGCACCGTGAAGATGGGAACAACTTGCCTGTGTAATGGCGAGCACCGTGAAGATGGGAACAACTTGCCTGTGTAATGGCGAGCACCGTGAAGATGAGAACAACTTGCTTGTGTAATGGCGAGCACCGTGAAGATGGGAACAACTTGCCTGTGTAATGGCGAGCACCGTGAAGATGGGAACAACTTGCCTGTGTAATGGCGAGCACCGTGAAGATGGGAACAGCAGCGCTGATAGCCGCCGCGGTCCTCCACTCCATCATTGTGCCGAACAGATACTCGACGAAGAAGCCCAGCTGAACGAATATGGCTGCACAGAAACAATCAATATCAATTATAACATTCAAAGTCTTCTCAATTCAGACAAAAAAGATTCGTATGGACGAAAAATAGCAGAAAGTCAGTCAATAAGGTATAAAATATTTAACACCGACCACTGAATACTGTATCGAGTAAATGCGCTATAAAGGCCCTGGAGAGGTTACACATTTTACAACAAGCAATACGGGAAACAGAAAAAAATTACGCAACTATTAGGTACGTGTGTGTTATAGTTTTTGATTATTTGTGACGTGTGTACGATCGATAAATGATTTTTAATTTCCCTCTTTTTAAAACCCGCAGTCAGGAAGGCGAAGGAAGGAAGGAAGGAAGGAAGAGAAGAAACGACGGCCACAGGAATGTAATCCATCCAGGACATATGGAATGAAAGCTCATGAGACGGTATAAGAAATGGTGGTAAAAAGTTGGTTACTTTGTTTATTGAGTCAGAAAAATCAATCGTTATTCTAACAGAACAGACCTGTGAAGATCTTGTTTCCTCATAAGAAATTGCTCAAATAGCCATGTTACGTGTTGTTAATTGTATCTATCCAACAGTCGACTGATGACGTCACCCCACTGATACTCGATCACTGGGCGACATCTGAGCCAACATCAGTGTTATTACAATCACATTCACTTTACACCTGGAACTCAATTACTCAACATCATTGCGTAACATTGGTCATATTCGATTGATTAGTTCTTAGAATTATGTTACGACATGATTTTTAACGCTCGGCCGACGTATTATTAAAATTCGAAGGAGATATTGATCAATATCATGTCAAGGTATGTATTTGTGTTTTAGATTGAGCGGTGTGAAACTTAAAGAGCATTGAGCACCATCCCGATGGCGATATATTGGCTAAACGAAACATGAGGGCTCGAGGTACTTCGAAAAAGTTGAACGTAACTCTTCTAAAACTCTTTCTATTCTCTTTCTTTCTCTTTCTATAACTCTTCTAATGTTCAACACCACGAGGTGAGGTGGAAACTCTCACCTGCATACGACGTGAGGATGCCGCGCAACTCCGGCTGGCTGATCTCGCCGACATAGGTGATGATCGGCGCCTCCATGAAGCCGACGCCGAGCCCCATGATGACGGCGGCGATGTAGAGGGTGGTGACGGAGTTGGTGGAGTAGAGCATGAACCAGCCGATGATGTGAGGGAAGTTGACGAGGATCATGGAGCGCTTGCGTCCCAGCGGCTCCATCATCAAACCTGAGATCAAGCTGCCGAGAGGCTGACAGATGAAGGCGATGCTTCCTGCGAGCACAGATTCAAACATGAAAACTAAACAAGACACGAACGTTCGAATAGAACTTGATTCTACAAAACTTTTGTGCTCAAGAATCTATTACATTGGTATAAAACTTGTATTTTAATTTTTTTAACACTATCTATAAAGATAGCATATATTGTACAAAAACAAAAACTTGTAAAAAAAACTGCCAAGCACCTTCCCACTTAAAACAATTGAGATCTAAAAGAAGGGCCAAGCAATAATATAT
This sequence comes from Leuctra nigra, assembly GCA_934045905.1. Classification (NCBI taxonomy): domain Eukaryota; kingdom Metazoa; phylum Arthropoda; class Insecta; order Plecoptera; family Leuctridae; genus Leuctra; species Leuctra nigra. The sequence goes on from OW203761.1 coordinate 4,926,620, forward strand.
TGTTTAAACATTTTCGCACTTAAAATTCGTGAAATCATTTCGCCCAGTTACTGCCGCCAAGCACAACACTAAAAACCTAATGTTGTGTCCAAATTTGAAGAATACAATCTAAGTGAACCATCATTGTAAATTTAACAAAATTATAAAAATTAAAAACGACTTCAAAATAAATTTAAAATTGAAATTAAAAAAAATAAAAATAAAGCTAGGCGCATTGTGTCAAGAAGAAGGCAACATAAGAAAGAAGATGACGATAAAGGAGCCGAAGAAAGACAGAAAGTAGGAAGAAGGTAGAAGAAGTCTACATGGTCGACGTCAACTACATGGAAGTTGACGACCAAGGAGACAACGAAGAAAGAAGATGACGATAAAGGAGCAAAGAAAGAAAGAAAGAAAGAAAGAAAGAAAGAAAGAAAGAAAGAAAGAAAGAAGGAAAGAAAGAAAGAATGAATTAGATGATTATGGGGAAGAAGGAAGAAGTCAACGTGGTCGGTGCAAATTCAATGCGCCAAGCTTTATTTTTATTTTTTTTAATTTCAATTTTAAATTTATTTTGAAGTCGTTTTTAATTTTTATAATTTTGTTAAATTTACAATGATGGTTCACTTAGATTGTATTCTTCAAATTTGGACACAACATTAGGTTTTTAGTGTTGTGCTTGGCGGCAGTAACTGGGCGAAATGATTTCACGAATTTTAAGTGCGAAAATGTTTAAACAATATATTATTGCTTGGCCCTTCTTTTAGATCTCAATTGTTTTAAGTGGGAAGGTGCTTGGCAGTTTTTTTTACAAGTTTTTGTTTTTGTACAACATGTCATATGGGGTATAAGTTTATAGCAGCTTTCACTGATCATTAAGTGTTACCTATCATTACAGTTAACGCCAACAACGTCACTTCTTGTCTAAAGTTTTCTGTTTTTATTTCAATAGTTCCGAAGTTAGTATAACGAAAGGGTCCATTTCTTTTGGTTGAATTTGAGTTATATCAAATTATAATTTGTTAAAAGTTCACAGCTTTGAGTCATGTGAATAACGTAAATTGTAGGTGTATTGTTCCGGTGTAAACCGGAATTTGTGCGTTCATCTCGTAAAACGCGTATTTGTCGCCACTAGGTAAACTGAAAGGTACACGAAAGATGATTGCAAATGCGTTTCCTCATTTTTAAATTCTCCCATGTTCACTCTTTTATGTCAAAGTTCCGAAGTATAAACTCAATTGGTAAAGCGTGCAGGCTTACAGATGTTTACAACACATTTTAAATAAAATCCGGATGGTTTTTGGAAGGCAATGTTACTTAAAAGGAACTTAGTTAAGATTAACTAGCTGAGCCACCTGGTGTTTATAGTGCTGGTGGGAAGGAGTATGACGGGTGATGAAATTTACGCTACCCGCCTTACTCGCCTATGTACAGTGGTGGAATAAAGACCCTGTTATTCTGCCTCTCTCTGACTCATAACATAAACATGTTTTTATACGGAGCAGAGAGAGACAACCAGCACAGCTACTTTATTCCACGCTTGTACACGGATAGCATGGGCCGGCCTATACCTGGCATCTCCACCTCTCTGCCTCTCCCTGTCAGGTCAACTTAATGTTTACATTTGTTTGTTCATGGCAAATACGATCGATGTCCATTTAGTATTGTTGTCTTCTTCTATAGGCACTTGTAAACAGTTATCGAGCTTGCATTTTAATTAGTCCACTGATCTTATTTAGTGATTATTATATTGTTTTGTGATGTTGCTGTGGAAGATAATATTTTCATATTTTCAAACCAGGAAACAACTTCGTGCTATTGCCTAGATACTTGAAGAATATTATTGTATTGCCGATGTAAACAAGCCAGACCATTTTCGTATATAACGTTCGCATCAAAACCAATGTTTATTTTATTAGTGTCAGATTAGGATGAACATCAGTTTCAGTTTCATTTATTTCCATTAAACAATGTCACTTGATGAGACTTTGACTCACAGTTTGGAAATAAATCATGACAATTTAAAAGCGTTTTATTATTCTAACTTTTTAACGTAAGCATTGTTGGATGATGAAATGAAATTTAAATCTCTCATACCCACAGATTTCCATTAATTATCATGGACCATTTAGTGTGGTTTCTTGTTTATTGTAACCGAGCTTCTAAGATTGACAGATTACAACATCTGAAATAATGAAATAATTTTTACTAAGTTGTAAACACCTAATAAACCTAGTAATGGAGCCATTTTGTGTAGTTTCTTGTTTCGTATCTGAACCATCAAGATCGACAAATTTGCATAATTAAAATAATTAAATTTATTTTAGAAACTTAAAGTTGTGATCACGTAATGGATGCACGTAATGGAGCCTTTTTGTGTGGTTTCTTGTTTCGTGTTGTTCTTGTTTCTTGTTGAGCCACCAATATTGACAAATTAACTCTATTTTAAATAATATATTAGTGTGACAAATGAAAAGTTGTAAACACGTAATACACTGAATATTAGTAATGGAGCCTTTACTGAATTTTACTATTTACTAAATTACCTGAATTTTACATATTTAAATAATTCGGATAAATTAAAAGCTGTGACAACCTTATGCACCCAGTAATGGAGCCTTTTTTGTGTGGTTTCTAGTTTAGTAACTGAGCCATCAAGATGCTGTTGATTAGCATGACCACGAATTGTTTTATTGCACAACTTTACGTACAACGTGTACATTGACAATCATTATTAGAGTCCAATGAGTATAATATTAAAAAGAGTTGCTATGTAATCGTTGAATGTATTCGGATTAACATTTTGAATATATACACAAGAAGGTTAAACATTTTTTAAGTAAAGAAAAAGATAAAAAAAATCAAACATTTGTTACGGGGATCGAACCCGGCAACGCCGTGATCGAAGTCACTTGCCTCATGTGACCGAGCCAATTCGCCACACTGAAATTAAACCTGTGTAGTATATCAAAGAAGAAAGGTAGAGCGTAAAACGACGTGCGCAATTCCTGTTTCCCTGATATCTTCACTGTTCACGATGGCAACCGGCGTGCCGCGATGGCGATGTTTCTGTCTATTGATGATCTTCACAGCATCCATTGGTAGTCTCATTTATTAAAAATGTACCAGAGCACCAGAGCATTAGTCTCTTAGAGTATTAGGAGCAAAGAGCACCTAATATACCTAGTAATGGAGCCTTTTTGTGTGGTTTATTGTTTCGTAACTGAGCCATCAAGATTGACAAATTAGCATAATTAAAATAATTAAATTAATTTTAGAACCTAATGCACGTAATGGATGCACGTAATGGAGCCTTTTTGTGTGGTTTCTTGTTTCGTGTTGTTCTTGTTTCTTGTTGAGCCACCAATATTGACAAATTAACTCTATTTTAAATAATTAAATAAGTGTGACAAATGAAAAGTTGTTAACACCTAATACTCTGAATATTAGTTATGGAGCCTTCACTGAATTTTACTATTTACTTAATTAACTGAATTTTACATAATTAAATAATTCGGATAAATTAAAAGCTGTGACAACCTTATGCACCCAGTAATGGAACCTTTTTTGTGTGGTTTCTAGTTTAGTAACTGAGCCACCAAGATTCTGTTGATTAGCATGACCACGAATTGTTTTATTGCACAACTTTACGTACAACGTGTACATTGACAATCATTACTAGAGTCCAATGAGTATAATATTAAAAAGAGTAGCTATGTAATCGTTGAATGTATTCGGATTAACATTTTGAATATATACACAAGAAGGTTAAACATTTTTTAAGTAAATAAAAAGATAAAAAATAAAACGTTTGTTACGGGGATCGAACCCAGCAACGCCGTGATCGAAGTCACTTGCCTCATGTGACCGAGCCAATTCGCCACACTGAAATATAAACCTGTGTAGTATATCAAAGAAGAAAGGTGGAGCGTAAAACGACGTGCGCAATTCCTGATTCCCTGATATCTTCAGTGTTCACGATGGCAACTGGCGTGCCGCGATTGCGATGTTTCGGTCTATTGATGATCTTCACAGCATCCCTGGACCTCTCATTTGAATATATATCCATGAAGGTATCATCGCTTATACAAATTAAAAAATAATATATGAAAAAAAAAGTTTTCCGGGATCGGGAATCGAACGTGTTATGCAGATGTCGAAGCCAGCTGCCTTCCTAACATGAGCTATCAGTCCGATGGGAATTAGAGCCGCTGTTTAGTGTATCAAAGAAGAAGGGCGGAACGTAAATATTGATAATTTTCCCACTTCCGGTTTAAATTTATTGATTTTTCTTGAAGTGGAGTGTCTAGCAATACATTGTCTTTATTGTTGCCAAATTTCAAAACTCTCGATGGACCCGTTTGACTTTTAAAATATTTAAAATTTAAAATTGTAATAACTTCACTTCCGGTCAAAATGTTTCAGATTTTCTTTCAAAGGGCACTGCTATAAATATGACTCTATGTCTCTGCCAAATTTCAACTCTCTAGGACAAACCGTTCAACCTGTGGAGAGGGGCAAACAAATTGACCGTGCCTAACTAACTAACTAACATGAAAGTCAATCCTTGCATGTTTGAGGCCCAAAATTCACCCCGAAGGGATGATCGCAGCACTTTGATATTTGGTTAGGTGTTGTCAGGTGGCTAAATATACCCGATAACCATGGTTTTCAACTTTCATTTCTAAATGCTTGCATGCGTACTGACACCCCGAAATCGGGCCCGAAGCGCTTGCAGTATAAGTCTGGTAGTAGCTCGCACGTTGTATTAGAGCGGTGCTTGGCAGCGTCGAGCTAGCGCCCGACTAGATACCTACTCAGAGCCCTACAATCGTATTGAATCTGCCATATTTTCATAAGATTTCTCCATGCAAACTTTGAGTACAAAGCACCAAATCTTAAAACTTTTATTGCAGGGCTGAACTTTTGCTAGTTCCTCTCATTGTTGCGCATGGCTTTCAATTCGAAAAACAATTGAAGTTGAAGTTGAATAGTAAGTGTGGCGAACAGTGACCCCCGGTTATAAAGAAATGTGCATTGTGTCGTTAGGCTGTTGACAAAAAGTGAAGTTTTGTCAGATCGGAATGTCGGCAGATTTCATTTCAGAAGCAATATTTCATTTTATGACAGGATGAAATCTTGGCAGTTCTGCAGTCCGGTTTCCTACACTTGTGATCGCAAGAGTTTCGTACCGAACCATGACGCCTGGTCGTCAGTCAGAGAGAGGCCCTCTGACGCGTTCTGCAAGGCGGCGATGGCGATCGTAGGGAAGGCGATGGTGAGGCCCAGATCCAGCAGCAACAGGTTCTTGGCGGTACTCGCCAGCACCTGTGGACATCGTCAAGCTCATGAGTCATGTTACCTACATGATACATGTACCGTGACTAGTTACATGTTCATGCTCATGTTCATACTCATGTTACATGTTCATACTCATGTTACATGTTTATGTTACATGTTCATGATCATGTTCATGTTAAATGTTACAATTACATTGTTACATGTTCATTATCATGTACATGTTCATGATTACAAACTTTCTTTACATGATTGGCTTAGGAAGTGCGTTTTAAAATTTTGGGATATTCCCAACTCAAAATTCGAGGTTTTATGTGAAAGAAAGACATGCATCATTAATTTTGTTGGAAAAAACAAAGGCCGCAAAACTTTGTAATGTTAATTGCATTGGTAAAAAGTGTGCATGATGGGCGGCTATGATGGGGCTGGACTGCAAGGATAGTTGCTCACCTGAGGCAGTATGACTCTGAAGCGGCTGACCGGCTTGTCCGGCGGCTCACGCGCCTGCGCATCGCGAGGCAGATTCGCCACTCCGAGATCGTACTGTCTCTTGCTGCAACAACAACCAATCATAACAACATGCATGTCAAACTCAAAGTTAGTACCTATTAATACGGTCGGGGGGGGGGGGGGGGGGACAGTCAAAGATCAATCCAGTTTAACATGGTCAGATAGGCCTAAGGAACGTGGGGGGCCGGCCCATGCTAGAGTTTATAGCAGCTCTACTTGATTGTTTTAGAATTTACATTGTTAGGAGACTTTTTCTTCTTTCTCCGTAAAATTGTCTTATTCAAAGAATTCATAGTTCCCAATTTCATTTTGGCGACAATTTAAAAGGAGTATATTCTCGAAACAAAGCAAATGCAAATGATATGATTGTAGCAAATGATCGAGAGGATATAGAGTTTATGTTGAGGAAGCTCTCAGAGGAGTATTCCAAATAGGGTTTGAATATGGACATGGCTTGTAATCGGCGAACAGGGTGACGACATGGTCATTGGGGGTGCAGTGATCAAAAGTTGCGAGAAATATAAATATTTAGGAACCTTTATAACGGAGAAAGGAACGTGTGAGGAGGACATTTCTAGAAAGATAACTAATGGACGGGTTGCCATACAGACTTTGAATTCCTTACTCTGGTCTCAGAAAATGACACGGGAAACGAAGTTTCTTTTGTACAGAGCGATAGTCGAGCCCATAGCAACGTATGGAGCTGAAGCTTGGCAGATGACTCAGAGAAGTAAGGAGCGGTTGGAAGCCCTAGAAATGGACCATCTTCGAAGATCATGCAGGGTGTCGAGACTGGAGCATATCTAGTCGGGCGTTAGCTCGACGCTGCCAAGCACCGCTCTAATACAACGTGCGAGCTACTACCAGAGACTTATACCGCAACGGCTTAAGTGGTCGAAACGAGGTGTCGACAGGCATACATGCAGTGAGAAATGAAAGTTGAAAATCATGGTTATCGGGTATATTTAGCCACCTGACAACACCTAACCAAATATCAAAGTGCTGCGTTCATCCCTTCGGGGTGAATTTTGGGCCTCAAACATGCAAGGATTGACTTTCATGGTGGCTGGCTGGCTGGCTGGCTGGCTGGCTAGCTAGCTAGCTAGGCACGTCGTTTTGCTTGCCCTTTTCTACAGATTGCACGGTTTGGTCTAGAGAGTTGAAATTTGGTAGACACATAGAGTCCCCCTTCTCACGCGTACTTCTGAAAGAAAATCTGAAATATTTTGACCGGAAGTGAATTTATCCAATTTTAAATTTTAATTTTTTTCAAAAGTCAAACGGGTCCATCGACAGTTTTGAAATTTGGCAAAATTAAAGACAATGTATTCCTAGACACTCCACTTCAAGAAAAAACAAAAATTTCAAACCGGAAGTGGAAAATTTATCAATATTAAGCGTTCCGCTCTTCCCCTTCATCTACTAACTTACTGCATGTTGAAATCTTCGCCCATTTGCTTGTTATAGAAATCGGCAGCAGACTGCGTCTCGATAGATATTTGTCGACTAATTGTGCTGTTCATAGAAGAATTCATTATGCACTTCATAATTTTGTCACATTAAAAGATTCAAACCTCAAATATAGGTACCTCAATATGACGACAGAATATGACGTAGTATCAACCATTTGAGAAAACTAGTTTGGATAGTATTTATGGATATTCAAGTATTGGGACAATAATACAAACGAATAACAGACATCGATTCCGTTCCATAATGACATCTTTATTTCTATTTTCTACTACTTCACGTATGAATATTATAATATCTAAATTTATTTCAGTTTCGAGAGTATGGAAACTTCGTTTTGTGTAGAATAAAGAATAATAGATTAACTACGCACAATGAACAATGGTATTCTGACGCCAATCGAATGCCTTGTGCGAAAGGTGTTTACAAACATGGTCAATTATGCAATGGCATTTTTTAAAGAATACCTAATGCACGAAATAATTCATACTGTCTAAAATATCAAAACAAACAATAAATCAATTAGATGCATCAACAATATGCCATCACTATCAGGAATAAAGACCGGTAGACTAATTGATTGTATGATCTATGCGTAATAAACACATACACCCCCTCCCCCCCCCCCCCCCCCCCCACACACACACACCATAATCAATAAACAACAACAATAAAAGGTCATTTAATATCGTGAATCGTCATTGCTTGGAGAATAAACAATACACATTCAGATCTATTCAGTGGCTGGTGGATTAGGGGTGGGGGTTGTGTTGTGAGCGTATCAGAGGTTTGGTTTCCTATGTTGTCTTGACACTTTTAAACGAATACAAATGTACGTAGATGACACTTGTTTTGGAATATAACATAATAGATTCTGCTGCAGTAGGAGGCTGTCTTCTAGCACAATTGTATTTTCAAATAACTTATTTTCACACTATTTATTGTAAAATTGTATACTTCAAGACAATGAGTAAGCACACGACTCGTTCGAAGACGTCCCCAGGGTAAAATTAGTAATCGTAAAGGACTTTTATTTAAAGCCATTTCATTAAAAATGAAATAAAAAAATCTTATTCATAAATTACATTCATAACTATATTTGGTACTTTTTAAAAGAATTTGAACATTAGCTTGTATATTACATGACGTGTTGGATAAAGTCATATTTTAAACAATGTTTTTTTCACTTGAGTCTTGACGAGCAACAGTTTTTTTTAAATGTATAGGTACGCACTGAATGGGACCGAGGAGATAAAATACGCTCCGTGTTACCATTTTTTCTCATTGTTATCATATATATATATATATATATTTTTTAATAATTTGAGATTTTTTATGTTAATTATCATTTAGTGAGATTTAAACAAAATATGTGTAGGTACATTGATTTTTAATTGATTGTCCCTCGTACATACCGATGTAAGCGGTAGACACCTTAGGGAATTTATAAGCGTGTGATCAAGGATTATGCGTCTGTTCTCCGGCAAAAATAGTGCTTTAGCTTCTCGGGTATCTTGGCAATCAGTCAGGTACAATCAGGTTGACCGTTCTTTGTTGGTTTGTTCGTGTGTTGGTGTGTTTTGTGACTGTTAATGATATACGTCCTACTCCTTCCCAACCAGCACTATAAACACCAGGTGGCTCAGCTAGTTAATCTTAAAGGAACTCTAGGTTGACATCTTCAAAATCAATTTTCACAACAAGGCAATATCAAATGGCCACATCCTTTGCCGTAATTCCTTTAACTTTCAGTAGTGTCTCTCTGCGCATGAACAAAGGAAAAGGCTTCTTGGTATGAACGTTCTTATTTTCTCCTACACCCTTTGACCGATCTCAACCAAATTTGGTGTACTCATTCTATATGAAATAACCCATACCGTATGATACTTGATCCCTTCCAACATCCCCTAATTTAAAAAAACACCCGTAGGTAATAATAGAAAATTATATATGCATATTCTGCATAACCCCACTCGTGATCTTTGGTACGTTTTTAAACTGTTGGCGGAAAAATTTGCGGCATAATCCATGTTATGGAACTATCACTAAACAGCAGTGTTGGATTAGTTCCTCAAAAAAAGGAACTAGTTCCAGTTCAAATAAAGAACTGGTTAGTTACCTACCTGGAAAGTTTCCAGAAACTGGAAAGTTAACTTATGAAATAAGTTCCTTTTAAGTTATATTGCCTTCCAAAACACATCCGGATTTTATTTAAAATGTGCTGTAAACATCTGTAAGCCTTAACGCTTTACCAATAGAGTTTAAATTACACAAAAAAGTGAACTTAGAAGAATTTAAAATTAAGGAAACGCATTTACAATCATCTACCTTTCGTGTACCTTTCAGTTTACCAACTGGCAACTAATATGCGTAGTACGAGATGACGCACAAATTCCGGTCTACACCGGAACAATACACCTACAATTTACGTTATTCACAAGTTGTGAACTTTTAGCAATTTAAAAGTTGAGATAACTCATATTCAACCAAAAGAAATTGACCCTTTCGTTATACTAACTTGGGAACTATTGGAAGAAAAACAGAAATTTTTAGACAAGAAGTGACGTTGTTGGCGTTAACAATGTAATGATAGGTAACACTCAATGATCAATGAAAGCTGCTGTAAACTACCACCTCATGTGACATGTTGTACAAAAACAAAAACTTGTATATAGACTGCCAAGCACCTTTCCCCCTAAAAAGATTGAGATCTAAAAGAAGGTCGCAGCAATAATATATTGTTGAAACATTTTCGCACTTAAAATTCGCGAAATCATTTCGCCCAGTTACTGCCGCCAAGCACAACATTATAAACCAAACATTGTACCCAAATTTGAGATTGAAAAAATCTCTATGTGAACCATCATAGTATAAACTTTAAAACAATTATACTCATTTAAAACTAAAAATAGAAAGTGTTCAAATTTTAAAAACGTAATCAAAATCAATTTAAAAACATTTTTTTTTACATAACTTAAAATACAAATTAAAAAAAATTATTTAAAATTAAATAAAACAAAATAAAAGTAAAAAAAATAAAAATGAAGCTTGGCGCATTGAATTTGCACCGTCATGTTGACTTCTTCCTTCTTTCCTTCATCACCTTCTTCTTCCTCTTTCTTTTGTCGTCTCCTTGGTCGACATTTTCTTTTTATGTTGCCCCCTCCTTGACAAAATGCGCCAAGCTTTATTTTTATTTTTTTTACTTTTATTTTGTTTTATTTAATTTTAAATAATTTTTTTAATTTGTATTTTAAGTTATGTAAAAAAAAATGATTTTAAATTGATTTTGTTTACGTTTTTAAAATTTGAATACTTTCTATTTTTAGTTTTAAATGAGTATAAAGGTGGATTCACACGGCCGTTCCAAACTTCGAGTTTGAAACTCAAGTTTGCCAAAGTTCCGAATCGCCGTTCCAAAAACTCTCGTGTGAACTATGAAAGTTTGAAACTCAATCCTCACAGTTCGAATATTTTCATAGTTCACACGAAGGTTTTGGGAACGGTGATTCGGAACTTCGGCAAACTTGAGTTTTAAACTCAAAGTTTGGAACGGCCGTGTAAATCCACCTTAATGAATCGGGCACATACTCACTCTTCTACAGATGCATTTAAATTAAAAGAATTAGAATATTTGCGTAAAATTTTTAAGGTGAATGGATACCCAGAGAGGTTTACGGAGAGTCTATTTTCAAGGCATGAAAGCAGGCATAGAAGAACAGAAGATCCAATTAACACAATTTCGTTACTTTATTATCCTAAATTGTCTGAAGAAATCAAAAGAATCCTGGAAAAAGTAAATATTAGAACAACTTTCAGAGCTGGAAATACTATGAAAAGTACATTGATGGACGTCAAACCAAGGAACGATGAGCAGGAAGAAAAGGCTTGGGTGTACACGATAGAATGCGAATGTGAGGGTGTTTATGTAGGAGAAACGAAGAGACCGGTATCGATTAGAGTAAAGGAGCATAAGGCTAACTGGAAAAAGAAGAGATCAAATCCACTTGAAAGCCAGATCAGTTCGCTACTTGTTGAACATTCTTTGGAATTGTTTCACAACATAGAATGGGGAAAAATAGGAAAGATATGGAAAGAAGAAAGGTGGGCTAGGAGAAGGTTTAAGGAGGCGGCTACGATGGAGGTATTGAGAAGAGAAGGAATCAAGACAATAAGCCAACCGAGCTACGAGTTCAACGTCATTTGGACAAGAACAGTTAAAGACCAGATAATGAGAAGATGGCAAAGTGTGAAAAGTAGTTAAGTGGAAGAAAAGTAATAGAACAAACAAACAAAAAACAAAAAACAAAAAAAACAAAAAAAAAACAAAATTTTGATGTCAATTTTTAGAACGTATTAGTTTAGGATTAGAAATGTCAACCTATTTATTGGCTTATCTTTTGTTTGAAGTCTTTGGTTTTTGATAAGCCTAATGGATTGTGATTTGTTTGTCTTTTTTAATCATAATGTTTTATACCTGTCAATTTTTCAATAATTGTTACATACACTTGAAGAAGGCCGCAGACAGTGGCTGAAATATTGTGCAATTTATAATAAAAAATAAAGTTTGTGTCCGTCCAAAGGAAAGTAATTCATTTAATATAATACCAAACTTATCAGGAAGAGGAAATTTAATCAATATATTATTGCTGCGACCTTCTTTTAGATCTCAATCTTTTTAGGGGGAAAGGTGCTTGGCAGTCTATATACAAGTTTTTGTTTTTGTACAACATACCTAATAGGCAAATAAGAGAAGAAATGGGATCGGTAAACACGATTGTGGATAGAGTCGAGATGAGGCAGCTATAGTGTGGTATGGACATGTCAGGAGAATGCAGGAAGAGAGGTGGCCAAGAAGGATGTTGGAATACAAGCCTCCGTACAGAAGGAAGCGTGGACGCCCGAGGAGCTCCTGGATGGATGGAGTTCAGAGGGCAATGGTGGAAAGGGGTTTGGAAGAGGGTGATTGGGAGGATTCGCGTTTAACGGCGAAGTGGGTGGCACCTGGCGGTAGACGACTGAACTAGGCAAAACCGTATTGGCACAGCAAGGATGGCAGCTCAGCATGCGTTTTCGTATAATTTCTACCAGTATTTACTCTACAATAGTTTGTAAAGGAGCATTCCGATTGAACCCATTCTTCATGTGTGATTGATAACAGATATTCCCTTGTTCCGCAATGCCAAAATAAAGCTCGGTATAATTTGTTTATGCATTTGTTTCGAAGAATGCCGTTATGCTGTCCAAATGGGCACATGCCTGCAATATTGGAAAGAAACCATCAAAGTAAAATGTTCGTATGCACTTCCTATTAATGTTACAAGTAAATTAATGAATCATGGCAAATAAGGTTTCATAGGTTACATAATTCTGGATTAATTTTAAGTTCTCAATTCGAATGTTCAGTCCTGTTATTCTTCAATAGTTTCTTAGATAGGTACCTACCTATAGTTTGTTATTTTAAATTCTGAATTTTACTTTCGAAATTTAAATAATTTTTGATTGATCTGAGGGATGGTAATACTTTTATAATGAATGACAAATAATAATTGGTGACTCCCTGTAAATAGTTAATCGTGAGTTCCAGCAAAAAATGATTAAAATACATTGAAAAGGAAGGTTTCATAAGGTCACATAGAAAGCAGTTGTGTTGCATATATGATTTTACACAAATTTTGTAGCATGTGATGTGATATTGTCTACATGGATATAAGACAATTAAAACGCCATCGATCCTTGCCGTCGATCACATCTGTACTACCTCTACATCAGAAGTTGAAGGGCGGAAGTCCCCTTACTCGATTTTGCGTTGCGCACTTTGTTTTGTATTGTATTGTTTATTCAGCCATAAAATGTACATAACATACGGACATTGTCAACAATGTAATCAATCTCTATCAATTTCTTACATAATGGTTCATGTCACCACTACAAATGTGATTAGATGAGCCAAGAAATACTGGTTTATACGGCTGATAAGCTCACCTGAAGAATCATTAAAATGGACTTCCGCCCTTCTACCTCTGAGCAAGACATTATTTATATAAATATTTATAACGACTTCATGTACAAACAAACAATACATACAAACTAATATGTAAAATATAAGTTTGCAGCCAGAGGAACTCTATTCTAACTGCAGTCTTCTAACACCGCGGTTATATCATCACATTATTAAATGTTTCGCATTTAATATGGCCCCACCTTCATATAATAGCTGCTGAAAATTGTTAGCAATATCATAACAGAGTATATTTCTACTGCCGATGCTTTCATAATTCGAGATAATAAATAAAAGAACATTATACCGCAACGCGACACCTGTTAGGAGCAGGCAATCATACGATTTTGAGCGACCATCTTGCATCGACACTAGCGCTGCCTAGAGGGTCTGGTAAACGCGAATAGAGAGAGCTGGAGGTTGAGATGCGAGAAACGGCAGCAGCTGTAAATCCTCGTAATAAAAAATAAAAAATAAAAAATATTCTCGAAACGGTGAAATCAAAATCAAACTCGAAATCTCGAAATCAAACCTTCAAAAAGCTTTGATTTCTTAAACACATATGTTTTCCTGACACATCGTTTACTATCACGAATAACATGAATAAAAGCTCACTGAAATGCACACTTTTTCGCACATTGGACATCCCTGGGGCCCAAAAGGCATACTAAATTAAATTGTATAGTGAACATCATTATTGTACTACAAATTCAGTTTTTTAGACATCAACATCAGTCTATGAAATTAAAATTAAAATCTATTCGGACACACGTTCTTGGAAAGAAAGTCTCAGCGGAGAGAATTTTCTGGCAACGACTTCTTAAAAATCTTGGCGGTGACAAAAGCACTAACCCATGGTTCAATGATATTCTTCTCGGCACTAACCGGTCTTTCAATAATCTGCTAAAACCAGTAATTAAGTTAACACAGTCATTCTAGGAATAGCATTGGTTATTGCCATGGCAATACAGTCCTGATATGATAAGGCCTAATCAATCTATTTATAATTTAAATTTAGCAATGTATTGAAAAGCCAATTAGAACGCTGTAAGTGTAGGATACATGTTGTGTTCTGACTGACTGACAGTTACAGTAATGTGGCGAAGAATATATTATTAACAGCAAATATGCTATCATTTCGAATAAATAATCGAACATTATTGACTCGAAAGGGTTTTCACGACTTCATTTATTCCGCCGCAGTATCGTGAAAGATATTTGAAAACTGAATCTAGTATCAATCATATAATTCTCTAAAAATGATAGAAATGGAATTATGTATACGTGTGTAAACTCCTGCCCTCTCAGGCAGGAGAGTTGTATGGAGAGTTGTATGGAGAGTTGTATGGCAACCCAACCTGCTGAATAAGAATGCTGAAAAATAAGCATAGGGCCGGAAACCCGAAAGATCTGGGTTCGATTCCCCGTCGGGGTGCGCGTTTTATTTTCGCAGGTTCCCTCTTAAACGTTTACTTGTAGAAGTGTATCTATTGGTCAGACACCAACAAGACATAAGACTGTATTGTATGTCTCTACAAGGCATGCAGCAAATCGTTGCAACAAGTATTTTTATATTATAAAAAACGCTGGTTTTTGGATTAATTTTTTTTTTAATGAGAAGAGTTATTTAACATTTTACACGGAGTGTTATGGGGTAATTTTACGGTAATACCTAAGCTTCAAAACAATTCGGTCACTGATGAAACTAATATTCTGGACAACACTGTAGAAATTACAAACTAAATAAAACTTATTATTAACTTATTTATTATGTATGTATCTGGCAGCAGGGCACATTTTGTTACGGGGGGCTGCCAGCAAATGCACTGTGTGTATTTGGAAAATAAATAATAAATAAATAAATAAAAACACGGGCAGCAATATTTCGGGGTCGGCTGCCTTCTTCAAGGCTTCTTCTGTCCTTGTTTTATTTTATTTCTACTTACTAGTTACTTTGAATATTACATCCTTACGAGCTAGTTAGTACAATGTGTTGTCCAGAGTAGTACCTGTATAGGAGTTTTATTATCATACAACACTCACGGTACTATATTAACTTATTCGTTTTATTATAATTCGGTCAATGTTTATTTCTGTTAATATATTTACGCAATTATTTAATTACATTATTTGCAATTATGATGTTAAGACCGGACTTTTGTTTTGACTTTTGACGACATAAGAATGCAGTCGTATGAGATTATTTTTCATGTCTTGAAATTTATTCACCATATTTGAGTTCCCTATAATTTCAATGTGCAAAATGAAGAAATAAAATACCTAATTCCTGTCTTAAGTTACCATCCTCTAAGGTGTTATAGCTTTAATAATATCTCTGGTGTTCCTATATTGAAATGAAATACATGCAATGTTAAAGTAGTAACTTTCATAACCAGAATGTCACTGACAAAACATATATTTAGCTCCTCCGTGCTTAAAATTACTATTTAGAAGTAAAAAGAAGTAAAAAAGGTTTCTAAACTGACTGAAGCCACATTATAAGTGCCATGTCCGGAGAACCACGAACAACTTCCATAAAGACGGGAAATTCCAGATAATTTATAACAGGTCGTTCTTACTGCGTGTTAAACCAGCGATCATATCCTACAGGGATAGTTCAAGCTATTGTTGAAATCCTCCGCGTTTTCTTTTTCTCAAATGGTTTTGTGACTGCTCTCTCCTATAGGAGCCAGCACAAGCAGCAGTATTATCTACGCTATTTGTGCAGGTAGGCAACAGTCCATAACCTCGTGTCATTTACTCCAAATTTTGGTGATTTATTGATAATCATGCCGTACACACAATCCCTAGAAATATTAAACACTTCTCGTGTCTAGTTTCTATTAAAATTGGACAATTTGACTTCTCGCCAATAAAATACTGTTTTGAGTGAAACTCTAAAGTCCAATTCGCTTATGATTGAAATTGTACAATTTAAATTGTATAGTGGAATATGTACTTTATGGCAGACAAGGAAAATCGTGTCAATTTTAGGCTATAATGAAGATCTAATATTTTGGCTGAAAAAAGCCAAAAGCCTGTTTTTGGAACAGGTTGGCTGAGTGGTTAACGCTCTGAAGTTGTATTCCGGAGGCTCGGGTTCGATTCCCGCGGCCGTCCTACCTGACTGGGGTTTTTCGTGGTTTTCCCTCAGTCGAGAGGCACATGCTGAGAAGGTACCCTACTAATAGGTCACGACCGCCTCCTTCCCACCTTCCATCCTTACCTACTCTTCACCATCATCTCCCAATCATCATCATCATAATCATTCATCCGTCGCCATAAGCCTCGCTGCAGAACAGTGCGACGTTAAGCCCCAGACAAAAAAAATGAATAGATAGATTTGACCAAAAAAATATTTTTTATGGTAGAGATTTGGACATATTATCAGGAAAATAATGATAACAATACCAACGTGTGCTATTTTTAAATTTAGAAACTAAATTCGAAATGATTTTCCTATACCTCCCATGTTAAAGTTTTGATCAAATTCTCTAACTAGGAAAACGCTCTGTGTAACGCGTTGATGAGCGAGCACAGGGAAACCGGAAATGCGTACACAACGCACAGAAAACATATTCATCCACATTGAATTGAAATATGATCACTCAATCAACACAACATAATGCTTTTCATTGAAACTTGAAAATAGCATCTAAGCACCCTGGTAAATATAGCAAATCAGATTCAATTCAAGTGGCACTGGAAAACATTCATTTCGATACTTCATATCTGACAGATTTGAAAAATGTCAATAAGTTCTCGTTCTTAACTGATTGGGATGAAATTTTGTAAAATAAGAGACAATGTTGGTCTTAATGATCATGCAAAATATGAGTTTGATCAGAATTATCGAAGACCGTTTTCATTTTTCAGCCTATCAGGAGATATTTATTTAAATTTTAACCAATAAATGGATTTCAAAAAAATTAGTGTCTGTAAACAGAGAAGGTTGGTTTTACATGTGTGCAAAATTTCAGCTCGATCGAAGAAAAACTGACCTGTATAGCCAAAATATGAGTTTGATCAGTTTTATAGAAGACCATTGCCATTTTTCAACCTACCATCAGGAGATGTTTATTTAAATTTTAGCCAATGAATGGATTTCAAAAAATTTTGGGGTCTGCAAACAGAAAAGGTTGTCCCCACATGTGTGCAAAATTTCAGCTCGATCGAAGAAAAACTCTGATCTTTATATCGTCAGGTAACATGAAAAAAAAAAAAAAAAAAAAACAGAGGTCCGTGCCATAAGAGCCAAAAGGAGACGCTCGCTTCGCTCGCTCAATAAAATTGAAAACATATTATTGGACGGGAGATGCAAACTGCTGGATAGTATGGTTCTTTAGTACTTAAATACAATTCAAAAATTGTAAAAAAGATTTTTGAAATTGTATTTTTAAGATTTTTTACTGTATCAATCGATCGCTCTACCTTACAAAAGCTATGAACTATTATTCCTGTAGCTTCCTGTAGTATAATGATAGCTGGTATTACATTATCTCCATTAGGATATTTCATTTTGTTTTTCTGTTTAGAAATTATACCTAATCATTTAAACAGAAATTAATTCACTAATCGGCAATAACGACAAATTAATGTAAATTGTAATCTGCACAAGTCCGTTTTTTATCATTGTTTGCCTAATGTAAGTACCTACCTACCGACCTGTATCCACAGTGCTGTAAAGCTGTTTACCTTGTCCCAGAGTAGGTAAAGACGTTGACATTATACAATGATTAAGAACTTGGATTCTCGCGGTTATTTTATAACTCTCTTTTATTTACTCTAAAAACTATAGGTTCATTAAATGCAGATATGTTTTGTTAGACTATATCGCTATCAGCTAACAAAATAACAATAATATGGGATTTAGCGCTGTCGTATTGCTGACTGAAACCTCTTCGACTCTTTTACATTCGTCTCCGACAGCAGATGTAACAACCGCAAAGACAATTAATCATAGTTTGTCACCTCAGTGGGAACCGCGCGCAGTAATTGAGTAAACAACCTCGGTAACAAATTCGCCTGAACTAATTGTCATCTAGCTGTCAAACCATGAGGTCATCAAGTTACAGCGAATCACAAGCACAGACAATCTGGAAGAAACATCAAATAAGAGAGATTAATAATAATGGCACACATTCATTCTTCTACGAAAAAAGTAAAACTTTAATATAATTATCACGACTCTTCATACCTCATAGTCACTTAACATCGGCATTATATTTTCAAGTCATGTAACTCTAAAAAGACACCTACATTCATCGGTCATAAAAACCTTGATGATAATTAGCTTAAACGAATCTGCGTATGCATGGCCCACTGACAGGACTCCACCGCATCTCTAATTGTCACTTGTCGAAGCATAATTCTTTCAACGTGGCGATGTCAGGAAAGCGAATGAATGTGTTTGTTGTTAAACAGCACGCGGAGTCCAAGGGCCGTGCAAAATAGCGATATTCTTCGCACCTGAAAGAAGATTTGCTTCGTCTACTCATATCACTGAGGAATGTTCCTATCCATATCCGAAGCGTGATTGAATCCAATGAATGCCCGAGCTGTCAGAACTGTACTTCATGTACTGCGACAAATTCCATCAAGCCACGCAGGACGGAAAATCCAAATTATATTTATAAATTGGAATGTGAATTCGAAGGATTGCAGCAACGAGCAAGGCTAACAGGAAGAGACCTGAAGCGTAGAGTAAGGACTTGAAATAAAGTAAACTGAAAGAAGTAGTCATGACCCTTTTTCGTCTAAACTTTCAAATTGTTGATGCCTGACAATGATCGACCGGCAGATTGGCCTGTATTATGATGACTTACTAACAACGCAATGGGCGCATGTTGCGTAGGAGACCAATTGTCTGATAAATGATGACTTTCACTCATTCGCAAGTCGAGGAGTTGAACTGGAGGCCACTGCCAGCATGTTTCATCGGTGTATAACAACCATCAATATTTACAAATATTCGATCATTAGCAGTTTATTCATGCGAAATCGATTAAGTTCATGTTGCCTTGATCAGAATTGACCGTCAAAAATACCAGTCTAGAGCACCATAGAGCGTATCAAGAGTTGGCCACAAAAATAATTAAAAGCCTTCTGCACTCCGAGATAAACATTGGAAATAGATTTCCTAAAACCGGCATGACTTTTGAGCACTGCTTTTGAGCCACTCAAATTATGAAAATTGGGAAAAATAATTAATATATCTAATTTTTTAATCTAGGTAGACCTACCTACATTAGAAAAGGTTTACCAAGTTGGTATACCAACTTATACCAAAGTTGGTAAAGTTGGTACCAAAGTTTAGTAGGCACGGTAACAGTGTATCACGGTATTGTAGCACGGTATCGTAAATAACTATTGAACTATAATTACTTTATTTCCAATAAAAAAGTAATATTGTCTATTAAGATGTTCCAGCAGGATATAGATCTTCATAGCTATTAATAGTGTCGGTCGACGACATAAAACCACGTCCACATCCTCAGCTTCGAAATACAATATTTGTTCGCTTTCTTGACGCAAACCGTGTACTTTCATTTATCCACCCTTTCCAAGTTTCACCATACAAATGATATTATTTTCAAAGTTCGTTTTCTTATGCGTAGCCGCGTGTTCAAGATCTCTGTGACTTGTCAATACTCACGTCATGTTGTGTGTATCCTTGGCTGTTCACTTGCTTCTGTTGTCAACAACAACACTGTTCTTCTGTCACTGTCGGACTGTCACGTGTCCCGGTCCCGCGTGGTCGCCTGTCACTGCACACGTGAGACTTGTCGAGACGACCTGCTCACTTGCTTGACACCTTCACTCTGAGCTCGGATTCTGAATCAACCTCGGTCGTCTGTCTCACTCTTACTAACTGCAACGACCGCTGATTTACAACACCTTTATGCTGACGTCACATCGCCTCAATCCCTAGCAGGATTTGCAACAACAATATCACTAATAATCACCAGTTATTCGGGCAGAAGACAAAACAAAAGTGATGATTATTCAAGTATACAAAAGAGAACCATAGCTTCAAATCGCAATTATGTCAATATACACAGAACCGCAGTTTTCTATACATATTAGTATGAAAGAGATACAGAAACATCAAACATGTGCTTACATAATTAATTACAGTGGGAGTAATAATAATTTTTCCCTGTTTGAGTATCAAGAATAAACAAAGTTGCCATTAGGTGTGTCCACCTCGAACAGACAAGGTGCTTGATTGATATTGTGTTTTGAAACTGCTCCTCAAACACTCATATTGAGTATGTTGTCGAGGGCATGGTTTGACCTACAGCTGTTTGGCCACTTTCTTATTCCTGTCCTCAGGCCATATCATCAACACCTTGCTATGAAGCTGGGTTCAGATCTGCAACACGTCGTCATCTGCCTGATTACTTCAAAGAGAGTACGGCGTTGAGCATTTCCGTAGCTCAACTTTCTTCCGGGTTAATTAAAGGTTCGAATTGTCTCTGAAAAAGAGGGCTGTCGAAGTGAAGAAGCAATGGCTTGACGAACCCAAGCGTGTGAAGACTTGTTTAGGTACTATACAATATTAACAAGCGTAGATTATCTGGATTGATGGGCATGACGATTTTGCATGTTGTTACATGACATGCGTAGGCTTAAGGTCACTTTGTCATATTTTAATGTATATAATTAGTAACCTGAACAGACTTCATTCGTTAATGGTTCTCGGTACCGCTCCATAGGTTGTTTGTGATGTGGCCCTGAAAAGGGTCGTCTGTCACCACGCCATCTTCAGGTGAAGGAAGATGGCAGAGATACTTCGTGACAAACGTCACAAGCAGCCCACGGAACGTGTACCTAACACCGTCTATTCAGCTCCCAGACTCATTTGTTGTAACTTTTCATTGTGAAGATCAATTAAAACATTCGTAGTTGTGTTTGTGACTGTAGTGAGTGTCTAAACATTAGTGGTCAGTAAAGAGTGTTTTCTTGAAAGTATTGTCCCGAGTCAGTCAGGGCAGGGTGTTAGGTCAGCGCAGTTAGAGTGTTAGGTCATTATACGACACTGATGAAGTTACTGTCAAGTTGTGTGTATGGTAATAAGTAATAACTTAAGGCTAATTCTAAATAAGTGTCACGATTACACATTTTGTTCCGGCATCTGCTTCAGCAACCTGCGCGTCGAGTTCTGAAGGTTCGCGTCGGAGGTCAGCGCAAGAAGTGAGGGTCTCTTGAGGCGCCACGACGCCCACTCGTATATCAGGGGGGAGGGGGTGGGTCAATTAGATCCGACATGACGTCATCCCTTGGACCCAATGATATTTCATCCCCAGCTCCACGCCAGAGACATCCCAGAGAGAGGCGACAAATTATGCTAATTGACGTTCGGACTGAAAATTGACAGATTTATCGAATAACGTTGAAATAGGCGTGAAATAGAATCGCTGCGTGTGCAAGAAACCAAACACGAAACTGCATGCAATCATCATCATTATTATACCGTACCGTGTAATTTATTGAAAGTTCCGTTGAGACAGATTGCTATGTAACGTTATCTGTCACTAAGTGTGTGATTATGTTTTTGTTCGCCTTTCTTCGAGGTGTATCTACTTGTTAGGTAGGTACGAGAAGGAAAGTCTTTTGCAATGTGCGCCATTGACAGCTGAAGGTGTTGGGAAGAAATGCAATCTCTACTGAACCCCAACAACATGCTTGTGATTTGTGAATCTTTCATCTATGTTCATATCTATGGTTGAGAAATAGAACATTGTATGTAACTGTCTCTACGTCCTTCATTATCATTTTGTCGACGAGTGCAAAATAATCATGATTCCTGAGAGTGAGAATGTTTGATGATGGAAATAAAAGCATAGGCATAACAATAAACACAAACACACTCATCATTCATCGTGAACATCTCTCTTATTATGCAACCTTGTAAAATAACTACCTATCTATTTGTTATTCCAAAACCAAATATTAAAATATCGCATTTAGGGCCAGTCTTTCAATGCCTTGCCAACTTTTAAACAGTCAATTAGGACCATATTGCCATGGCAACAACCATTTAAATTCCTAGAATGACCACTAACTAACTGTAAAGAGCTAATTGAGACTTTAGCAGAGTATTGAAAGACCGGGCCTTAATGCGATATGAAGATTTCAATATTGAAGATTATGAATGAAGATATGAAGATTTTAGCTATCTAGGAAGCTTGGTTATACAAAAGACGGAAAGTGTTGGAAATACAGAAAGCAGACGGGTTTGATAAAAAAAAGTTAGAAAATTAGTATGGAATAGGGATTTACCACTTAAATTTAAATTAGTATTATACAAGCAATATTTTCTATGTTATGGTGCGGTGACGTAGAATTTGGGATGGAAGGAGGAGAGTATGGTACAAGCAGAAGAGATGAAGTTCGTGAGAGGAATGGCAAATATATCGATGAAGGAACAAGTATAAGAAGTATGGTGATAAGGAAGAAGATGGGTGTGGAGAGCGTTGGGTTCAAAATTGGGCGAGAAAGACTGAGGTGGTTTGGTAAACTTAAGAGAATGAAAGACAGTGGAAGAGCCAAAAGTGATTTTGGAAAGTATGTGGAAGGTAAAAGAAAAGTTGGGAGGCCAAGAGATAGATTGATTGAACAGGTGAAAAGAGATGTTTAGGAACGAGGTGAAAGATGGGAAGAAGTTGAAAGGAAACATTTGTGGGAAAATCAAGAATTATGGGAACAAATAGTTACAAAAGTGGAGGTAATAGAAGAGGATGAGGATGAAGAAGAAAAAACGGAGGAGGAGAAGAAGAAGAAGAAGAAGAAGAAGAAGAAGAAGAAGAAGAAGAAGAAGAAGAAGAAAGAAGGAGCTGGGAATAGGATGAGAAGGAAGACAATTTACAAATGTGACAGGCCTGGCTATAGCCGGCATTACTAAATAGTAAAATGTATGTAGCCTATAAAAAAAAATGTACTCTACCTAGTGTGGAATTAAATGTTTATACATGTAAATAAATATGTGATAATAAAAAAAAAATCGAATACGTCATTGGCCTATCAGAAGCCAAAAAGCTTGTTTGGCTGCTAAGAGAATGAGATCCAATCGAGTTGGGTGGAAGATCAGAGTTGATGGAAGTTGTGAGGTTATCAGCGCTGCCGCTACCTACGTACCTATTATCTTAGAGTAAGGTATAAAGGCAGGTATATTATGTCTCGTAGGCACCGTATAGATGGATGAATGGCACTTTTAAAGTATTGTGGGCATCATTATTCAAATTGTCGCAAACATACGGGGAAAATATCGGTCGAAACTAGAATCAATCAACGAATCACAATTCATTGTTGAATCAATTAGCCAATCACATGGTTGATATTGGATAATCCTATGCATTCTCGAACAAAAATTATAACAAAACTTGATCGAACCTTTGATTTAATTTAGTTCAACCTTTTGGTTTAACGAATGTAACCGTGTAGAATCAAAATTGAACCAAAATAACTAGTGAGTTAATGTTGACTGTTGAATTGGTGATTGTTAATTGTTGATTGATTTATTTATTTATTTATTAAAAAAAAATCTTCAATACATTGCATAATACCTATATCGGGTGGCGCAAAAAGAAATCCCCCTGATTGAGAGGTCACTATATCGAAACTATTATCGATAGTATTCTGACATTTGATTTCATATTGAAAACATACAAAATTTTTCGCCTCGGCCATTTTAATATGTAAAAGTTTCAAAAATATATTAATTTATTAGGAAAAAGTTACAAATGATTGAAGTTACAGTTGAAAAAACAGATTAAACCAGACGAAATTAACCTGTTTGATGAATTGATTTGGAGTTACTTGGTTGGAATTAGAGGAATTTATTTTTATTTATAAATTTCTAAATAACATACATTTATGTTTAAAATTCGCATGGATTTGTTAAGTGAGTAGGTATATGTGAGAATTTTTGTAACTTTCGTATAACGACATTAAGTGGTGTTAACGTTTTAATTTCATCGTTGGAAATTCAGCCACATTAACTTTTCCCTCCATATCTCTTCTTGAAACCACGTCTCTTTAAGATACATACATGCTTTACTAAATTGAGTCATTTTATGTCAAATTATGATCAACGCTAACTTACTTATGTACACTTGGCCAAACAAAAATTGAACGTTCAATAAATCTGATAGGCTGATAAATATAAGATCGCACCATCAGAAGCCAGTCTAAGCGATCTCATTGTCTCACGCTAGAAGGTATGACCTCACATTTCAATGATAATAACAAGCTTTGATTGGTAATGGGACATGACCAGCAGTCATTCAAATTTGGTCAACGTTCAATTTTTGTTTGGCCGAGTGTAAATTACAGGTGATTCTTTTTAACAAGCTTAAACGATTTTTCAACGTCTAAATTTAAATGCATGTAAATTTTTTTCGCATTACTCGAATATTTCTGAAAATTGCATATTAAATTTTCATATTTGTTCTGTGACATTTTATATTTTAAAGTTTTGATGTAGTCACAGGGTGATTTGTTTGCCACCCGGTATAACTGGTTCTAGCTCGAAGAATTATTGATACGTGTAAACTAGGCTTTAGATCGCAGTGTAATTTCATCTTCAGAGGGAAATTCGAAGAGAGTGTAACGATATGCGAAGGGAGTAATAAATCCCAGAAATTGGCATTCGCTTGAGACTTAGCATTTTGAAAGCCGAGGATGGAACTGACGCTAATAATATAGACCACAAGCCAAGAAATAATATAGCGAAAATAGGAACAGTTATTGACTCGAGGAATTTTGCTGATTACCATTCAGGGAACCAACATTATTATAAAAGACTTTTAGGGCCAGTTTTTTGAGCGAGCGTATAGCGAGCGTCATTACAGTACTCTTATGGCACTTTCTGTTTTTTTTTTTTTTTTTTTTTTGCTAGCACTGCCTAGGTTAAACCGATCAACCAATCGATCTGAAATTTTGCACACAATTACTAACGTAATCTATGCGGTCTCTACTCTTTAGGATCGTTTTTGAACGGGATCCTGTGACTGATTCAACTTAAAATAATATATATTTCGATTGGTTGGTCCAATCAATTTGAAATTTTGAAAAATCATCCCAATCTTACAAAGTTTAATCAGCCAAATTCTCCCATTGGTTAAAATTTAAAACCATCTTTTCTGTGATTTTTAAATTTAAACTAGAACCGTTTGACCGATCAGCTTAAAACTATACGCGTGGTCATTGGGACTAACATTTTAGATATTTTTGCCAATTTGAAGACTAATCTGTCGTTATTTTCAATAGTTATGGTCTTTTTAAGGACATTTTGTTCAATAATCTGAAATATTTGAAAAATGTATACTAAATTTTCATCTCTGCCTTCTTGATGCTTCAGTTCCAAGGCCTGTAGAGCAGCTGATACTTGCAAACGCATATCAAATCAGATGCAGTACAAGGCTCGCTCATCAACGCGGTACACTGAGCTTTTTCCTAGTAAATACTATGATACATTTTAATTAAACAGTTAATTAGGACTATTGCTATGCCAACAACCAATGACTTTCGCCACCATCTTGAACAAATTTACGTTAAAACATTTAAAAAAAAATCGTAAACGAAAAGGTTTCAAACAAAAGTTACCTATATTCATCCGAAATGTTACAAATGTAATTTCATGTTATGTCATAAATCATTGTTTCGTGCAAACACTTGTAACATTGAAACCGTCCATACAGGTGAACTTTTACCTTCAGCTGAATATACAAATTGCAGACGAATCTGAAATGTTGAAGACATTTGCTGTTATGTAATGCACACACGGGATGCATTCAATGTTGAGTTATGTTTGTAAACTCTTCAGCAATCCGTCATCCAAAACCTCTCACAACAACAAAGTCAAGGATCGAACAGACGACCCTGAGCACGCACTCACATCTTGTCTACAGGAAAAAGTGAAATAAATAATAACAATCTTCTCTCAACTATAAGAGGCTCCCTTATTTTATTTTCAAAAATCGTTATTTACAATCGAGTGGTGCTTCAGCTTGCACGTGAGCGTGGGCCGAGATTTAATAATCGTCTGGTTTAATGCAAATTGTCGAACATGTTGGTCAGCTCCGTGTTATCCCATCTGCTGCCACATTTACCCGCGCAGCAGCAGCGGTCCGCCATCGATCTCATCTTTACAGCATCCCCAACACTACCTTCATCCATTAGTCAAGATATTACATGTTATTCCTCAACTGATTGTACTGTCATACTCATACTCGTTGATCAAGGATTCGAGTTCACAAAAATAAATGAAATGATCGAAGGTAAGGTGTATTTTACCTTTGACAGCAAAAGTTTAAATATCCTAACAAATATGCCCTAAAAAGAATTCGGGATCACAAGAATAAATGAAATTACTAGGAAAACGCTCAGAGTAACGCGTTGATGAGCGAGCACGGCCACGTGCAAATTCTCCAACAGGAAATGCGTACACAACGCACATAAAATATAATGTACATCCATATTGAATTGAAATATGAGCCACTCAATAAACATAACAGTATGTTTTCATCGAAACTTGAAAATAGCATCTAAGCACCCTGGTTGCAAAATAAGAGACAATGTTGGTCTTAATGACCTTGCAAAATATGAGTTTGATCAGGTTTATCGAAGACCATTTTCATTTTTCAACCTATCAGGAGATGTTTATTTAAATTTTAACCAATGAATGAATTTCAAAAAAATTAGGGTTTGCAAACAAAAAAGGTTGTCTCTACATGTGTGCAAAATTTCAGATCGATCGAAGAAAAACTCTGACTTGTATAGCCAAAATATGAGTTTGATCAGATTTATCAAAGACCATTGTCATTTTTCAACCTACCATCAGGAGATGTTTATTTAAATTTTAACCAATTAATGAATTTCAAAAAAAATTGAGTCTGCAAACAGAAAAGGTTGTCTCCACATGTGTGCAAAATTTCAGCTCGATCGAAGAAAAACTCTGACCTGTATACCCTCAGGTAGCAGAAAAAAAAACACAAAAAAACAGAGGTCCGTGCCAAATGAGGCAAAAGCACTGAAGACGCTCGCTTCGCTCGCTCAAATCAAAGGTAAGTTCAACCTTTGACATCAAAAGTTAAAAATGCTCTAAAAAAGAAAATTTAATGAAATGGTCAAAGCTATGGTAAATTCATCATTTTTTACCTGAGAGCAAAAGTTAAAATACATACCCTAAAAAAATGTACTAACTAGGAAAACGCTCTGAGTAACGCGTTGATGAGCGAGCACGGATACGCGCAACACCTCGAACCCGAAATTCTGTCTATCGAAAATGTCCTTAAAAACCAATAATTCTTGAATTTCGTCAAAGACTTGTATTAAAATCTACAACAATTCCTAAAATATTGGTCCCAATAACCATGCAAAGTTTTAAGTTGATCGATTGAACCTTTATGATTGAACGAATCATTGTTAATTTTCAAAAATCACAGGATCACGTTCAAAAAATCTGTTGAACGGTCATATCATACGTTTGAAAGTTTCTGCTCTAACTACCTTGGAACTGAAGATTCGAAGTGGCCATGACATATGAAATTCGAGATATTTGACAGCTAACACGCAAAATGTCCGTAAACTGTCAATAACTTTAGAATTTAAACTCAGATTAGTCTGAAAATTGCCAAAAATACAGATAATGTCAGTCCCAATTACCATGAAAAGTTTTAAGTTGATAAGTCATACGGTTTCAATTATACGGTTGAAACCGGTTTCAAATTTCGGTTTCAAATTTCAATGATCACATGATTTTTTTAAAATTTTAACCAATGGGAGGATTTGGCTGAAACTTTGTAAGATTGGGAACAATGTTGGTCGTAATGACTTGTCAAAATTTCAAATTGATCAAATAAACCAATCGAAAGAGAATTTTTTTAAATTTGAACCAATCAGTGGATTTCAAAAAAATTAGGGTCTGCAACGCCCAGAAATGGTCCGTACATGTGTGCAAAATTTCAGCTCGATCGAAGAAAAACTGTGATTTGTATATCGTCAGGTAGCAGAAAAAAAACACACAAAAAAAACAGAGGTCCGTGCGCCAAAAGAACCAAAATGAGACGCTCGCTTCGCTCGCTCAAAAAAGAATTGGTGTTCACAAAAATAAATGAAATGATCAATGGTAAAAGATCACTTGGGTTTTCACCTTTGACAGCAAAGTTTTAATACCATAAATGGTTCAAATTCTGTTGAAGAACAAGAATTGTTTCGTCATGATAGAACTTGGATGATTTAATAAATTCACCACTTCTCGCCGATGAAACATTGTTTTGAGTGAAACTCTGAAATCCAATGGAATATGGACTCAGTTGGAACCAAATCCATGTAAAAGGAATGAGATGCACTCAACAGTGCACCTCAATCAAATAATGTTATGTCACCTCGAAGTTTAATCAACAAATTCAATAAAAAAACTCTTTAGTTAGAGGGATATAAACTGTTTGCCCGCGAAATGAAAGATTATATCTATGTATAGTCTACTGAGAGTGAACAAAGGATTCGTATGGGTATTGTCAGTAAAACATTTTTGAAAATAAAATAAGTTGAGTGATGCTTGTAAAAATAATTTGTTTTATTTACATAAAAGAATTTGTATGTTTCAAAATAATAATGTACTTATGCAGTTTACCTTCTAATTTAAAAATGCATGGGTAGGCATTTCTAGGGGCACAGGGAAATGGATTGAAAGTACCTATAGGTACTATACTCCTCTAAAGTTACAAATTATTTCCAATTTTTAAACAAGACAAGCAATTATATTATGAAAAATACTATTAGAGATATTTTGGAGGGTTTGTAAAATATTTTAAAACAATGACATAGGCACCAAATAGTACTACTTATCAATACTTTATATGCATAATACTTATCTTTGAAGTTGACTATAAAACTAAGTTCCTACGTACTTGTTTTAACATATTTAACATACCTAGATAATTTTAACTTTACATTGATAATAGCAAGTGTGCTGAAAGTTTCATGGAAAGTTTCATTCTCATCTATTTATACCGGCAAAGTTTTAGAGACTGTGCTGGTGACAGCAGTGGAACAAAGTCGAGTGAAGAATTTCATGCCAGTTTGACCTCCTGGTATGTAGCTGACCAAAAACCACAACAATGCCACAATCTGTCCAACAGCACAGAGAACAGTCAAAGGCGTACTTTGAACACTTAATGCAAAATACAGCGTTGCCACAAGTGTGCCGAAGTAGGCAATGGTAAATGGCAGTCTTTCTCTTGAGAAAAGATGTCGTAAATGATGCATTGGTCCCCAAAGGAATGAAAAACTGAAATGAAAACCATGTGATTAAATCATGTCTGAGTCTGATACAGAAATCTGTTTTAAACGTTGTATTTTATTGCGAATGTGAAAACGATCAGATTTTTTAGATTTTCTTAAAACTATATTTAAAATTAAAATATAATGCATGAATTGGGTTGAAATTGCGCTCCCAACCAGAACCCACAGGGTTGTGTCATTCAAATATTTGTATACCAATTTTTTTGATATTGTTATGAGAGGTTCATTGCAATTTAAGCCGCTTTCACATAACACGCGTTTCGCGTTTTGCGTTTTTTTTTATTAACCCATCAAAACCACCGAAAATTTTGCCGCACGCGTTTTATTTTTAAGCCACCTTATCTCGAATGTCAGGAGGTATTTTCAGTACCGCGCGTGGCGAAAATGACGTCACTATACGTAAACTATAAAATAAACTATAAAATAACTGCAAAATAAGACTATAATGTTAATAATTAGTTACCTGTGCATAATATTCCATCTAATCATATCTAATAACACCCAAATTGTTACTAACAAGAATAATACATTTATATCAACATTCTGTTTTCGACGGCCTCTTCTAGGCGTTTTAAAAAAAGAAAAAGACGCGAAACGCAAAACGCGTGTTATGTGAAACGGGCCTTAGAGTCTTATAATTCAACCTTTTACCAAAAGTTAAAACAAATTGAATATTTTTTAAAAGAAATTGCAGTAAATTAAATATTCATATAATCTAATGTAGGTACCTACCTACTGAAGATTTTGTCATTCTTTTCAACTTTGAATAGAGTTCATGAATTACTTGATTCTCATTGGTTGAGATCATGAAATTATTTGTTTATTTTATCAGCTTTTAATTGCCTTTTGTATTAGGTACTAGGTACTTTGTAGATTAGGTAAGTGGCAAAAGAAGGGGACTGGAAAATACCAATATAGAAAATGTTGCAAAATGTTTTCTCTGTAATACAATTTCTGAACTTACGGCTTTTTATTTTTTAGTAGAAAAAAAGCAAAAACCACTATAAAAAACGAATAAATATTCCATTAAATTAAACTGTGTGTCCAATATGGCAAGTAACTACTGTATACACCTACAACAAGCAGGAAATCAGTGTCATCTATAAACATACGACTTGAACTCGATGAGATCATTGCTTACCTGCATATTATAAACATGCTACCCATAGTGTAGAGAAGTGCAAATTTTCTTGCTTTCAACAGAAGTACTGGTGTGTACATGGCAGACAGTATGAAGCACACAATACCCATTACGATGCAGAAACAGAAGCCCATGATCCTCTGCATTCGACTCTGGAATCAAGTAGATGTTATTAGTAGGTATAACTCTACGTAACAGGTTCACATTGCCCTGCTGAAAATTCTTGCCAAGATCTTGCAAGATCTTGCAAGATCTTGCTAAGATCTTGTATTAACCAAGATCTTGCCAAGATCTTGCTAAGATCTTATCAAGATCTTGGATTTACCAAGATCTTGACAAGATCTTGGTAAGGTCTTTGCAAGATCTTGTATTAAACAAGATCTTGCTAAGATCTTACCAAGATCTTGGTAATATCTTGATAAGATCTTATCAAGATCTTGACAAGACCTAATCAAGATCTTGCTAAGATCTTACCAAGATCTTGCCAAGATCTTACCAAGATCTTGGTAATATCTTGATAAGATCTTATCAAGATCTTGACAAGACCTAATCAAGATCTTGCCAAGATCTTACCAAGATCTTGGTAAGATCTTGGTAATATCTTAATAAGATTTTATCAAGATCTTGACAAGACCTAATCAAGATCTTGCCAAGATCTTGCCAAGATCTTGCCAAGATTTTGCCAAGATCTTGCCAAGATTTTTTCAAGATCTTGCTAAGGCCCTTAGGAAAATTTCCTATAGTATATTTTGAAGTAGGTATTCCAAAGTATTATGTAATAACGTGTAGTAAACTATAGTATGTGCTATAGTACTTGAAGTACATGCAAAAACTTACTCCATAATACCATAGATTACTGAAGTAAATTCTACAGTATCGGTGGTAAACTAAAGTATAAACTACAGTATTTTTACTACCGCTGAAATAGACTGTTTTTTACTCTGGAGTAAATATACTTGACCTACTGTAGTAATTGTTGATAAATAAATAATAATAATAATTCTAAGTATGTACTATAGTGTTTTTACTACTTGCGATATATACTGCAGTTTTCTATAGTAAAGTTATAGGGAACGTACTTCACTGTAGTAATTCGAAGTATGTAGCTAGAGTACTTTGACTACAGACAGAATAAGTTTGCTATAGTAAGTTCTATAGGTAGTATATATACTTCATTGAAAATCTATAGTATCTCATCTGTAGTAAAGAAAAGTGTAATCTACAGTATGTTTACTATAGCCGATTTATATTGTAGTTTAGTAAATTCTGAAGTATCTTACATTGACTTTTTACTACAGTATTTGTAGTAGTAAGGTATATAAACTACAGAATTTTTACTTCATTGACTTAGAAAATTTGCACCACATCACCTAGTAAAATAAACTATAGTAATTATACTACAGAGCGTGAGCTGATATATTTTATGGGGAAATATCACAGATCAATTTACTTTATAAATAAATCTTAATATTTATCGTTTCTCCTATTTTATCATGTTAATAACAATATAATGATCCACTAAATAATATAAATATGTTCACTTAAATATGAAAACTCAATATGATCACTATTAGCGCAGCTAAGTCTTGTCTGCACCGGTGGCCTACTCGGTAAGACGCTCGACTACGGACCACGAGATCGCAGGTTCAAAACACGGCGGTTCCACGGGATTTTATAATTGAAATGTGTAATCAAACCTTGTCCAATACTTCAGAAGAGGTTTCCCGAATGCAAATGAGTATTCATAAATATAGAAAATTTTATTTTTTTATGAAATTTTAACGTTTTTTTGGCAGCAAAATGTACAAGATCTTGCTAAGATCTTGCTAAGATCTTGCCAAGATCTTGCAAGATCTTGCAAGATCTTGCTAAGATCTTGCAAGAACTTGGCAAGATCTTGCTAAGATCTTGGCAAGATCTTGCAAGATCTTGTTTACAATATCTTGCTAAGATCTTGGCAAGATCTTGCAAGATCTTGTTTACAATATCTTGCTAAGATCTTGGCAAGATCTTAGCAAGATCTTGCTAAGATTTTTCAGCAGGGTGGACAACTTGATAGAAGCAATACACTAAAAAACCAATCTTTGTAATGCATTGATAAGCAAGTATTCAAATTGCATGCGAATTCATTTGCATGCCCAATCTTCTGTTCCACATGAAACTTCAAACTAATGCATCAAAAAAGAAGTGATAAAATCTTTGAAATTTCATTGAATAAAATGGACAAATATTTCAAAACAAGCATTAGGTATAAAACGCCTGTAAAATGCCAATAACTTCTTTATTTCTGAACAGATTTGAATAAAAATTGCCAAAAACTCCTAAATGTTGGTCTCAATGACTATGAAGATAATAGTAGGTAAAGGGGCCTATTCTATATCTTTTTTTGATCTCGTCGCGGCCGCCTTCGTTTCACTGCCATTAAGATAGCATTACGCCGAAACGAAGGCGGTCGCAACGACATATAGAATAGGGCCCAAGATGTCCACACGGCCAGAGATGGGCACTATCAAAGATACAAGTATCTATCAAAGATACAAGTATCTTTGATAGTATCTTTGATACTTGATAGGTACTATCAATATCTTTATCTTGATACTTTTCTCGGAGTCAGTATCAGTATCAACTATCAATTAATATTCAAAAAAGTATCAAGTATCTTTTACTGAAAAGATACTTTTGATACTTTATAATGCACACTCTCAAAACCTGTAGATGAAAAAAATGTTTCAGTTTAGAACCTCGTGTATTTTTTTCTGGGAATCACTTCCGCCCATACATACCCTTTTTTTCACGCAACCCCTAACTCTTTGTTGACTGACGATGACCAAAGTCCACGAACACTTTCGTCTGTGAACTGTTCTCCCCCTCCCTCACTGACCAAATTCTTCTTGCCAATGGTCGTTTAAAAATATTTGAACCAATCAAGAGTCAAGAAAATGAGCATTATTCTCTCAAGCTCCCAAGCTGCCACTCTAGCCCTTGAGAACTTGATACCTAGGCTACTCCCAACTATTTTTGACAGAAAATATTTTGAAGTTGTGTAATTAGGAATAAAGTTTTGTAAATTTTTTTGTGTAAGGCTATGATTAAAGCATTTTCAAAATAAGTTCAAATGAAATTAATAAATCATATTATATTCAATCGAGAAATTGTAGTGGAATTAATAATTATTTTTTGGGTATTTCCCCCCACATAAGTTTTCTTTTTTAGGTACCTATTGGGTTATATTTTGGTAAAGTTGGGTATTTCAGTATTATACCCATCTGTTACTGTTTCTTTGGTATAACCGGTAAAACTTCAGCAGTGGTATCAAAGTATCTATGATAAAGTATCTTTGATACAATTTTTGAAAGTATCAAAAGATACTAAAAATTAGTAAAGTATCAAGTATCAAGTATCCATTTTGAAAATTTTAAGAGTATCAGTATCTAGTATCTTGATACTTTTTCCAAGTATCTTTGCCCATCTCTGCACACGGCTATAAAACAAATGAAGGAAGATCACATACAGATGTTTAATTATCCTTCAATTACCCATGCAGACATCTCATCTATAGTATTAACCCATGCAAAAGGTTGGTTTTTCTTTGAGCTGCTCCAACCTGCTCCCTAGTATGCAGTACTGTACACAGTAGGCCTAGTTCAACAAGAACATTCTGCTTGGAGCAGATCCAAGCAGGCCAACGAACAGACCTCCTGTTCTATTCTTCAATAAGAGTTGGGAGTTGATGTGCTAATGTCGGTGACAGGCAAATATGAACCTTGTATATCATTGCCAGGTATAGGGCGGCCCATGCTAGCGCGGGTTCAACTTTGCCTGTCACCAAAGTTGGTGTATGAGCCATTTTTTGCCTTTTTGTCCCTTTACCAAGTGAAAATCGGGCCCAAATGGCAAACGTTTCATTTAACCGGTATAAATGTCTATATGATTTCACCAAAGCTTAAAAACATGTACCTACTTACGGAAGTCGGAAAGGATGGGAAGCGGAATTGAATTTGAGACATTCATTGTGTCGGTAAAACAATGTTAAATTTGTTTTAATAGGGTCTAGGGTCTTCCAATACATCGCCGTTACGGTAAAATTTTGAAAAGCCGATGCCACTTTATATCTGCTGTGGAAGAATGGAGATTTCCCTTCATCCCGCTGCCATTGTAGGGTGTGACTACGATCCCGACAGCCGGGACTTTCAGGTTAAAAAAATAGTCCCGACCGTAGGTTTTACTGGGCAGCCTAAGGAATAAAACTCTCTATGGGTAGACAAATTCGAACTGGGCAACTTAAAAAAAATAACTCTATGGTTAGGCAGAATTAAAACTTGTGAAAATTACAAATAAAAAAAAATGTGCTCCCGGCCGGATTCGAACCGACGACCTCTTGCACCGTGGTCCAGCCAGTACGCTATCCATAGCGCCATCTGGACGGTCATACTGAAAGCCGTTCTTAACCAGTATATAAATATTAAATAAACAAGGCCAGTCGGGACTATTTTTTTAACCTGAAAATCCCGGCTGTCGGGATTTTAGTCACTACCGCCATTGTAAGTGGCTTATCGTGTGTTGTTGGCGTGTGCTATCGTGTGTTATTGGCTTATCGAAATTTTACCACCGTTACGCCAATTGTGTTTATAGCATTAGAAAAATACACACTCGTAGGTATAAAATTAGAAACAAGTTAAAAACACGATATTTTAGGTTATGTACTTATCTCACATAGCACAACATCATGAATCTCATACACTCATCTCACCATTGTTGGGCAACAGTCGGCTTGGGCATCCGCCATCCATCCGTTTGTAGGAGCTTCGGTTGTTGGAGCTTTTGTAAACCATTTTTTTAGATTCGGAGCGGAAAAGTTCATCGAGCCATTCAGAAGGGGTTGCGTTACCGACTTGTCATTTCTTGCTAAATATGTGTCTAAATCTTTCTTCAATTCCGCCATCGAAAAGTCAGATAGTATGGCTTCCCACTAACAATACCTTTCTTCCTTTAACAAAATAATCCGACTAATATAATATTAAAACAGATTAAAATATATTGAGAAATCATAATAAACAACCTGTCAATGTCAGCACTACACTACAGAACAGCTGTTGGGGGGGGGGGATGACGGATGATGACGAGCATTGACCGCCATGATTGTTTTTGTCCACCAATCAAACAGTATTGTTATGGCGGTAAACTTTGAGTCCACATATTGAAAGTTTGCGAGCGCTTGACGAAACCAGAAATTGAAGAAAATGCATTCGATCATTACTTTGAAAAGTTTCTGAAAGCAAGCAACTGGTGTATACATCGTCATAATGTGTTCGGTATTAGAGAGTTGGTATATTTTTTTTAATTTTACATGATGCAATGTTTCTAGACTTGTTAGTTGTTCTAGAGTAGATATTGTCATTTTGTTAAACATTATCCTCCCAGCCCTCTCAAATGGTCTCAATATAATATACTCCATTCGGAGAGGACCTTTCAGCGCCTGAGGGCAAATGCTAAAATACAATCGCCAATAAAATGCTGTAGAAATGTGGATTTTCTTTGCTCCCCCAGAAAAATAGCCAAAATAAGCGTAAAACATAGGAATTCCAATGAGAAAATAGTTTTCTCGCTGCTGCAAATTCTGTGTCAAATGAACTAGCTAGAGGGATGGGAAAATAAAATTGTGTATAACGGAGGATAAGGAAACAAATTACCTTCGTCTTAATAATACTCTGTGATGATAATGATAAAGATTTTATTTTAAAACAATACACAATATACAGTTGTGATAATCATCTGTTGATTTCAATTTTACAGAACAGTACGAATACTTCCATTCTCATATTTAGGTATCTAGTTCATTATAATAGCCACCTGTTATACTTTCAAAATTTAAAATATTATTGCAGTGGACAGTAATAGGCGAGTTGACAAGGAAGTTAGTGACGGAAAGAATATCCTAGTTAAATTTATTTAAATTATATTTACAATTTTTATTCAATTCAGAAAAAATCAAATTTCTACTAATTTAGGTACAAAACAACATAGGAAAGTTGTACCTACTTCAGAAATTTAAGACAAACACAAAATTTTACCAATTGTAATATTGTAAGTTTGTACCAACAACGATATACAACATACTTTCAGAGGTCAAATAATTTGATAGCAATTAGAATCTGCCAAACAAATGTTTATAATAATCAATAAATATTATCTTTCTAGTATTTAACATTAGCAGGCAGTCTAACCCATTTAGGTAATTACAAAGTAAGTCCTTCACTGAAGACTTTATTTACAAGATAACTACTGTACAGAAAATCTAATATTTTGCTGTTTTCTGCTTAAGAGCAGCTTGCACGCATTTCGCCATTGTAGGTGAAGCTCGGCTAATAGCGTCAGTCATGAAGAAATCTTCCAATTCTTTCTGCTTCACATCGATGGGCTTGTCAGAGAGTTTTGTCTTTACACCCTGAAACCGAGAGTGATGTTCAGTAAGATGAAAGTCTCGTGGTGCCATGCTTATGATCAAGGCTTGCAGCGGAGTGACTTACCTGAGCTAATTCTGACGCCTGAGCAAAGTAGTTGGCTTCTTCCACATCGCCGTATCGTGTTAAGTTTGGTGAAACCTCCTCCAGGCGATGACGGATCTCTTGAAGGTTGTCATATGGTAATTTCTGACCAACAATCTGAAATGAAAAAGAAATTAAATTTCTCCATTTTGACGTTAAGAAACTTGTTCATTTGCTCATTTGTTATGTTTGTATCATAGTTTCTAGCAGCGTAATAGGGTTGTAGCTAATCTCTAATTTTAACATTCCTTTATTAGTTAATTTTAATATTATATGTATTTGATCTTAGTTGTTGTTTCACGGTGGCTGGAGCGATCGACCATTTTTTCAGATAGTATTCATTTTTGTTGTACTCACTCATTTGGTATACCTACCTACTACCCTAAACACCACTTCAAAAAATTAAATACTTCCCGTGTCTAGTTTTCTAGTTAAAAGTGTCTAGTTTTAAGAAGTATTTAGGTTACTGGTAAGTGGATTTTTTGTACCTACCAGAATTCAAAATATAATTAATATGTAGGTACCTATGTATTATATTATACTAGGAAAACGCTCAGTGCAACGAGCGCTCGGTACTACAAATAGTATTCTGCTGCACATAAATATTTAGGTTGCATATTCATTAATCGAGCATACCTCGGAGAGTGCTCGGATAATCTTCCAGTCTTCTCGAGCGAGGCCAGGGGCCGTCACAGCAACGAGGGTCTGCTGTGCTCGGCCTTCCGTGTTGACGTACGAGGCTTGCTTTTCGGTGTAGGCGGCACCAGGCAAGATGGCGTCTGCCATTGCAGCCCCCGCGTCTCCATGGTGACCTGAAGGTGTTCATTGTGATTGTGAAGTAGCCATGACAGAGAGAACATTGCGACAACAGAAACTCATCTCACCTTGATAGATTACGAATGTGTCTTTCGGTATGTCGTCCCTGGTGATCGCACCCTCATCGGCACCGAGCAGGAAGAGGACTTTGGGAGGATTGTTCCTGATCTCCGCAACGCCCATCTTGTATCCCAAGTCGAGTGATGCAACTTGAGACGCAATGCGGTGCAGCACATTCAAGACTTTCCATTCCGCTGGCGTCTAAATAACAGTCCAGAATATTAGTACCGCAACACCGTTACTAGAAAAAGTAATTTGCAACTGAGATTAAAACAGAAATATACGTCAATATCAATGCATACATGTCATTGGAATGCCTGTAATATTTACGTAAGGCATCGTACATATTCCCAATTAGGGGGGGGGGGGGTATTACGAAATGAGAATTACTGTGAAAGACTGAAGGGAGTGGAGTGTAAAGGTACGTTTACAGCTTGACGTTCGACGCTCGACGCTCAGCGCTAGCGCTCAAAGATGAACATGGTTTATCTTTGACCTTGAACGCCAGGGCTCGGCGTTGGCCAATCAGGATGCTGAATGGCGAGCGCTGAGCGCCGAATGTCGAACGAACGCCGAGCTGTAAACGTACCTTAAGTGTCACATGCTACTTCGCAAACAACTTTCATATTTTATTTTAAAATAACAGTGATCTTTTAGTTGGTACAAAACTAGCTATGTTTCAGGCAGGTTGATACAGACTGCTGGGAAGGGAGCTACATGTTAGTTATCGTCCACTTCTCACTGCAGCGGTGTTTACCTGAGACTTGGCAGCGGCGTTGCGTGCGATCTGCTGCACCAGGGACAAGATGGCGCCTCCATCAGCCCGCTGCAGTTGGTCGGAGCCAACGACCACCATGGGTCGCTTGGCATTGGCTAACTTGCGACAGAACTCGTGAGAACCGCTGGCGATCTGCTGCAGAGTGTTGGCGCTGTCACCCAAGTGCTAAAAGACAGACACATTTGAGTTAATACTTAATATACACCCAAATATCAGACAGTTCAAATACGTAAAGCTTATTATCTACAAAAAGTAGGCACTACCAAGTAGGTACCAATAAATAACTAAAAGAAACAAGAGCTAGGTATTTATAATTTGTAAAAAAACATTAATTAATGTCAATTAATTTGTATTTTTTAATTTGTACTGAGCGTGTTTGTTTTAATTTTTAATTTGTGGACTTGAAAGTCCATCAATTAAATTTCACAATATTATACATAAGTTATTTACTAATAATTAACATGACCTTTAAATGTTAGGAGTAGCTCAATGAATAAACTCTAAGGAATAACAATATAATTTTTATTCTGTATTCTAAAATTAACTTTTCCAGAACATTTTATCATGTAAAAGTGCTGGCAGATTCCAGCTAGCTGGTCGCTGTCAAAAGTATGATGTTAAATTGTCCACAACTTCATATTTCATTTGATAACGGAAGCATTACGTTAGCTTTTTACATTTACCTCATAGTCATAGGTGAGATTGATTTTAGGTCCGATGACGGCGACCTCCAGATCCTTGTGCAAGAATGATTTGCGCAGACGCGAGTTGAAGAGTGGAGCTTCAAAGCGAGGGTTAGTTCCGATGAGCACCACAAGGTCAGCCTCCTCCGGACCGGCGATCTTGTTGTTGAGGAGGTAGCTGGAGCGAAGGTCGGTACCGGAGCCATCCACAGGGAAAGTCTGCTCAGTGCACAGAGCCTCCGACCCAAGTTTGTTCAGCAAATCTTTCAATGCTATCAGGGCCTATTACCAAACAAAACACTGAAGTTAC
This sequence comes from Leuctra nigra, assembly GCA_934045905.1. Lineage (NCBI taxonomy): Eukaryota > Metazoa > Arthropoda > Insecta > Plecoptera > Leuctridae > Leuctra > Leuctra nigra. The sequence continues at coordinate 4,966,522 of OW203761.1, forward strand.
TTAATAAATACCAACTGCAATACGAAAAGATTTTCCTCGAGTGGGACTCGAACCCACGACCTTTCGATATCCAGTCAGATGCTCTACCAGCTGAGCTACCGAGGCAGTTCATATAGCAGCGGCTGTGTTCCAATATAAGCTGCGTTAGCAACTTACCGACTTTGAAGATGTTTGTATAAAAGTACAGTCAAAAACACTTGCCAAAGTAATGATCAGCAAGCCTATGTCATAATACATTAAAAAAGGAGACAATACATGCTGGAATACTTGATGGTGTAATAAATACTACTACTACTACATAGATTGTTGAAAATCTGCAAATTGATCAATTACGTACTCCTAAAGTCCTGATTATGTTTCTTCAGATGATTTTGATGTAAACCGAATTCAGCCCGCACCACAGAAGTAGAAGGGTGACTGAAGCCCATTTTCTCAATTTTGTGTTGCACACTTTTGGATTCATGTACCAAATTAAGCTCTATCACTTACAATTTAACTGAAGTCAACACACAGAGTCGAGTGCAAAAGTGTCGAGATATGGTGCTTGTTCCGCTAGATCATTTTAAACTGAATTAGAGCTAATTCAAGAATGATTGAAATGGGCTTCGGGCCTTCTAATTCTGAGGTTTTGAAATGATTAAAGGATCTTGATAGAAAATTGATCGGGTATGGAGACCAGGAATTGATTTATCTTTAATGTAGACAAATTCAAAGATGATGACAGGAATGGTCCAGCCTCTGCAGTGTGAACAATATGAAATTGCGAGGAAGTTACCTCAGCATCAACAAGTCCTCCCGCAACAGCAGCGACCTTGTCACCCGGCACCGACTTGATGGCTTTGCCGACCGCAATGAGAGCGTCTTCCCACTCCACTGGCACCAGCTCTCCCTGTGCGTTCTTCAGGAGAGGAGTCAACAGTCGCTGGCGCTTCAATCCGTCACAAGCAAACCGAGACTTGTCAGACAGCCACTCTTCATTGATTTCCTGCAGACATTTATTTATTATGAAAATAGGCTGGACACAGAATAAGTAATATCTAAGTATAAAGAAGTCTGTATTAGGTATTTCAGGAATAAACAAAATGAATAATTGTATTTCATTATTCATATTAGTTAGATTAAAGAATACATAAGAACAGGAGGGTGAGGAGCCAAGTCTCACCACGCAGCAACAACAATGGACCCTTCCTCTCCCTACACCCTTCCTCTCCACCCAGAACTTAGTTAAAACAAATGTCAGATAATCAATTTTGATCCTTCACCCTAATTAATTTTTTCCAGAATTATTGTGTCCCACCCACTGTCCACGTACCTAGTAGGAGAGAGCCTCTTTAACATAACAGAACATAACATTTACCTAAGATACCTAGAAGTACAATTTTTTATTTCAATCATAAGCAGGGTTTTGTTCCATATTTTGAAATATACCTAACTTAGCTTTAAAATACCACTATTTTAACTTACCAATGCCAAATGAGAGTCTACTCTCCTAACTTAATAAAATGTCTCATTACCTCATTAAGCCTGGGCAGGATTCTGAGTACTTCGCCCGTGCGGGTCGTCACAACGATGTTACTGCCGAGTGCATCCAGAACGTCCACACTCTCCGTCTTCCGCGTCTCCCAAGGTCGAGCAGTGAACGAGTAGGGCTTGGAGGTGAGCGCTCCAACCGGACATAAGTCGATCACGTTCCCAGACAGCTCCGACAGGAACATCTTCTCCACATATGTGCCAACCTAACAGACACAAACTTGTCACAAGGAACCTATCACGCCTGAAGATAATGTTCTCTTTTTCAAGTTGGTACCTGCATGTCATTGCCTCGGCCTGTGGTACCCATGTCCTCCACGCCGGCGACTTCCGAGGCAAAGCGAATACAGCGGGTGCAATGAATGCAGCGCGTCATTATTGTTTTTATCAGTGGACCAATGTCTTTATCCTCCACGGCCCTATATGAACAAAATACATATAACATTATAGTATAATAAACAAGTAAAAATTACTGGTAGCGGTAGGTAGGTTACTAATATTGTTCAACATAAAATGCCAAAACGGTACCTAGGTAGAGATACATGTACATTATTTCATGATTCAAATAAAAACAATACATAATATACCTTTTGCCTGAAAAGTTAATATCAGTGAATCTGCTTCGATCACTTCCAAACGCCATACTCTGATCTTGAAGATCGCACTCTCCTCCTTGATCACAAATTGGGCAATCCAATGGATGATTCACTAACAAAAATTCCATGACACCCTCTCTTGCTTTACGGGTCATATCGGAGTTGGTCTTTACTCTCCAGCCCTTCATGACTGGCATTGCGCAAGCTGCTACTGGCTTCGGTGACTTTTCAACTTCCACCAGACACATACGACAGTTTCCAGCGACAGAAAGCCGCTCGTGGTAGCAAAAGCGAGGTATTTCAATTCCAATCATTGCAGCAGCTTGGATAACTGTGGTACCTGGTTCCACCATCACACTCCTATCATCGATGAATACTTCAAACTTCTCGGGCGCTTTGGTGGCCGTTCCTCGAATACATATTGCAGTTACTAGTTGGTTTGGCAGGCTGAGAGCCCGGATTATAGGCACTCGCAGCATGACTAAGGTTTATCTGCAAAATATCAGACAAAAGTCATAAGGGTTCACTGTGCCGGCCTAAATGTGCTTCTTAATAATTTCATTATTAAAAGAGGTCACACATAACCTAAAATCAATGAAAGAACGTATGTAAGGCAGAGCTTTTAAGTTATGTTGGTTAACTGACAACCCAAAAAAGAAGACGGACTACCAACAAAGATCAAATATTTAATGTGGATATAATTATATTAGGAAGCAACACATTATACAATATCAAAATTAGTTTTAATAAAAATATTTGGCAATTACCAGAATTTGTAGTTCCGAAAACCTCGCATGAAGCAGCACGATCACAACAGAAAAAACCGGATGGAGAACGATTTTTACTACCTACATAGTCAAAAGGTGATTGAAATTTAATTTTAATATAATATGTGATAACAAATATAAATCACTCTTAGCATTTCTAATTTTTCTAAATGTTTAATGTGTGCAACTTTTATTCAGAAATAATTATCATTCTATTTACAAATATATCAAATTCGAATTACATTTGATGAACGTCGTCTCTAGCTCTTTCTTTCCTTCTTTCCGGTGTCACTCACATCGCATCTAGCTGGATCAAAGTTATTGTTACCTAATTTATTTTAAATAATCTAGAACAATGACTGTTGCTGACTTGAAAACAGATCAGGGAGTGAAGGCGCTCAATGCTTTCTTTGCAGATCGAAGCTATGCGGAAGGGTAAGTAATATTTTTAGGTTTTAAAACAAAAGCCAAATCAAGTTCTGTGGTTAAGGTAGGCGGCGCCCACTTGTGGCACGTGTCATTTAACATCTAGTATTTACTACTATTTACAGATACCAGCCATCACAAGCAGACGTGTTCTTGTTCGAAGGCCTAAACAAGGCACCCGACGCTGGAAACGCACATGCTCTGCGATGGTACAACCATATCAAGTCCTATGGTGCTGAGAGCAAGAAGTTCCCAGGTATCAAGAAGGCACCAAATGCGTTTGGTGCTGTCAGTGCACCGGCCCCTGCCGCAGATGCTGATGACGATGAAGATGTCGACCTCTTCGGATCAGATGATGAAGAAGATGCAGAGGCTGCGAGGATCAGGGAAGAAAGAGTCAGTGCTTATGCCCAGAAGAAATCAACAAAACCTGCTCTTATTGCAAAATCTAGTATTGTCCTCGATGTGAAACCCTGGGACGATGAGACTGACATGAAGGCAATGGAAGCCAAAGTCCGATCTATCGTAATGGATGGGCTTTTGTGGGGTGCTTGTGAGTATTTTGTTGATCCGACAGATTTAGTTGACAATATTGTTTTTATCGCTTCAGGAAATTAATTTCATGTTTCTGTTTCAGCCAAGCTGGTACCAGTAGGTTACGGCATTTTGAAACTACAGATAGGATGCGTTGTCGTAGATGAAAAAGTTTCCGTTGATCTTCTTCAAGAGGAGATTCAGAACTTTGAAGATTTTGTTCAATCAGTCGACATCGCTGCCTTCAATAAGATCTAAATGTGTGTTTCCTTCTGTATTATCATGTACTACTCAATCCGGTCATTTTGCCCAATTACAAATTTTTGATTAACATTGAGAGTATTCTTCTTATCCTTTCGTAGTCCTGACAGTGATAACCATACCAGGAAGTGAGAACACTCGCCCATAAGATGGGCAAAACTTTTCAGAATAACCTTAATTTATTTTAAAAACTAACTTTGAATTAAGCTGGACCCTTACCTAATAAAATCTTTTCGCTATGACGGTCGTACAGTAAGACCGTCGTAGTTCAAGACCGAGCTACGACAATTCCTTCGTCCCGATTTAATATAAAAGCGTCGTAGTGCGGTCCGCTAAAGCATGCTAGAGGTCTAGTCCGCCGGTAAGACTGTCGTAGCACCAGTCGCGTGACATTAATATTAAATTCGGACTAGGCAGGGACTACTGTGGACCGTCTTTTCTTGGTCTTGGCGTGAAAAAACACGATATTAGGTAAGGGTCCTAAAAGTTACTGTTCATTAACATATTTTTTGAAAATTAATAATTCCTACGCAATTGAACGAAACATGTAGGTAGATTGAATAATGGGATTAACAGGAAATTCCAGGAATTGACGTGTGTTCAAAAACTGATTTGAATGTTAAATTTTGGAAGATTTTGACAATTTAGATCACTAATTAATTTTTATTATGTCATGAATTTAATTCAAAGTTATTAAAAACAAATTGTATTTTTTTGTATTTTGATTTTTACAAAATTAAAACATCACAAATTACGAACAAGTTTTAAATAATTAGTTATTCTTGTTGATAAAAATTACAGCATGACAACTTTTTGGATTCTGCCACATTGAATCTGTGTCATATCTGGTTGAATCTTATGACTCTTGTTTGAATTTCTGAATAAAAATCCATCATGCTTATATTCTACTGGCTGATACTGATTTTCTCACTATTTTTTTTCTTATACTCTCACTTTTTTCAAGAACTTTAGGAATTATTTTCTTTCCAGGAAAACTCACTATTCCACGCATCACATGTTTTCTATATCCAACATGTACAAACATTTAAAAAAAGTAAGAAATGAAATTGTAATATTTATAATAATAACGGAAATGTTTGCTAATTACTATCACATTACTCCGATGAAAATACATTATTTTCACACGCTTCCAAATATTGAAAACCTAAACTTTTTTGATACATTTTCATAACTAATATAATTATTATGTATAGTGAAAACATGAGATGCATCCATGATAATAAAAGCATAATTTTTAATAGGTCTGAAAGTTACATTCAAGTAAAGTCATTGAAAATGTAATATGCAAATATCGATGAAAATTTGAAAATCTATTACATCTGTGTACCTATTACAATTACACTATTGAAAACACCCGCAAAGGTACATAGCTGGTTTCCCAAATAAAATTGCTTATTCTCACTTTGAATTTTCCCTCCTAGAACATGGAGATATCTATCAGAAACATCAGACAATCTGCTTATCAAACGTAATTTCAAGTTGTGACGTTGGTTCAGCCTAAAATTATCTCACCAAAAAGGACGATTTTTTTGTTAATTACCCGTTTATCTTCACATTTTGAATGTAAAATTTCGAATTCTCCCTAGAACAGGTGGATCTATTTACGTTGGTTCAGCCAGTTCAGCCTCCAAAAAGGATGCATTATCAATATCATGTTTATGAAACATTTTGTGGAGATATTACTTTTTAAAACTAATGTAACTTTTTTTGGCACTTACGACCTGGGGGGTGATTCCTGTACGCATTTTCACTCTCTTATCTTAAAATTTAAGACAGTAGCAACCGTTGTTATGGACGTTAACATTGGAGTAAACAAATTTTAAGATACGATAGCTAACTTAAGAGACTAAAAACGTACAGGAATGACACCCCTGGTTATTAGCGCAATTTTTTAAATTTATTTTTCAATAAATTTCAAATGTTTAATTTTAATTTTTTTATTTATTTATTCATTTTATATTTACATTTTTTATTGTTTTCTGTTTGGAATAAATAAAATATTCACTAAATTTCGTCATAGAGATATTAAGTTTCCTTTAGAAATCTGATTACGTTCGATGTTATTGGAGTTGTCATAAGATATTCTCCGCATTATTCAGATATCCACGCGTTGTCGATTTATTACATTCGCATAAGATGATGTGCTTATGGGGGTACATCACACTTAGGAGATGTATTTGTATTATTATATCTAGGTACTGAGAGTTAGTTAATTTTAACTGGTTAATAAATTATAGATATTTTAATCTTTGATGTAGGGAGCGAAGTACCCGTACCCCTAGTTAAAATAGTTATTATTTTATAACCATTCTTGTGTTGTAAAAGATTAATTAGTCTACATTGGGAAATATGACAAAAATACTATATTTGTGTAACCGGTGCGGGTTGTCATTTCATGAGACACATATCAAAATCTTAAAAATTGTATAAATTATTTTTTATGTATTATACCTACTCATCATTTTGTTAAGAAAATACCATTCAACAAAAGTTACCCAAATGATTAGTTTGAATGTTGTTCTCGGAATGCGTGTTTAGACGTCGTCATCATGCAATCCTCCCGTGCTTAGCAGACCGTGGTCATACGTCAACACACTTGCTGTATCCGTATCTGTATCTGTATCTAATCAGCCGCCAGTGTTTTCCGAGCACTCACAGGAGAGATACGGCAGTCTTGGAGACACTGCCAGCTGTTACAGGCAATGGCGGCCTCTGTTCCCAAGTCCAGCATTGTCCTGGACATCAAGCCATGGGACGACGAGACGGACTTGAAGGCGATGGAGGCGGAGGTCCGCGCCATCGAGATGGACGGCCTGGTCTGGGGCGAGGGTAAGCATTCTACACTTCACTGTCCCACTCATAGTCCCCCCTCCCCCCACCACACACTTCCTTGAAGGACCACCAAGCTGCCATACGGGTGATTCCGCCATTCATCATATTGTGACCGTATTTGAAGTTAAATTGTTGTGATCTGAATATATTATTTTATAATAAACCGACCTATATGTGGCTATCAGCCTCATGCCCAAAAGAAGTTGCGTCTACAAACTGCAAGTAGATTTGCTGATGTCAGTCCTCATCTTATATCTTGTTACTCAACATTCAACAACTGACGATACCCATACATGTATTATGTACTTGTCCACGGGATGATAATAAAATAAAATACAATACAATACAATACAACCCCACAAGACCATCAAGACTGTGTTGTGTTCTATAATCATTTTATTATTATTATTATTATTATTTATTTTAAAACACATATATAACACATATACACAGGATACATATTATTATACATGCGTTTACTGGCAGTGGGAATAGAGCAAAGCCCCGTAACAACATGTGCCCCACAATAGACTGGAATCCAATAGACTCGGGACACTTGCGCCGATAAATCTGTTTGGGAAGAACATTTCGTGGATTTCCATAAAATCCGTTCAAAAATGCTTTGAACCTCAACATTGCTCCACTTTTACTACAGATACGTTGTTGTGTTTCGCTCGAATATGTCATGATAATGAAAGTTTAGTGTCAAAATGCTTTAAAATGCGTCTAATCCGACCGAGGATCACAAATGTTTCGGGACCAAGCTCCCGGACCCGCGTTTCAGGGGGTCGCATCAGACCCCCACTCATCCTGTCCCAAGAAATATAAGTTCTTTTTATAAAAGTAGAGTGTTAGTTTGGAGCGATTGTAGATGAGCCGACACTCTTCAATTAATAATGAGTAAATAGCTGTGCTTGCAATAATGTTTGCATGAAACAATGAGTGATCTTGAGCTTGATGTAATTAGAATGCAATTTCAGGTAAACTTGTGCCCGTTGGCTACGGCATCAACATGCTGCGGATATGCTGCGTTGTGGAGGACGAGAAAGCAGTGCCAGTGGATGCCCTGGTGGAACTTATTGAAGGGTTTGAAGATTTCGTACAGTCAGTTGAAGTCATCCAATTCAAATCCACGTCGTCATTTTTCCACAATCGCCAATCGTAGCATAATACAAGATCATCAGAATTATTGCTCAGGAATTGTTCACTATTAAAAAATATATAATAAAAATGGAATAATATTGTTGGAAAATGTGTACAAATTGATTTATACTTTGAAAAGTGTGAGTTCATTCTATAGTCCCAGATCTCGAATTCAAAAGTGATATTTTAATAACTTTTCATTGGAAAAATGAAATATACTTAGGCACTTGTAAATGCTTGTCCACATACATGATGGAGTCCACTTCAGGCACATACAAAGGCGCCCTTGGCCCTTGGGCCTAATCTTCCCCTCCCCCTCTCCACACTCGGTGGAAGACTAATATTATAAAATATAAAATGTATATGAAGTACCTAAACATTTAAACGAACGAACTAATACTGGAGGTTTTCCGACGGCATAAAAATCACAAAACTTAAAAATTGATTCGTCAACAAAAAGATTGCACTAAACAAAGAATCTGATTCAATTCAAACTAAAAAAATTGGAAATATCATTGTTGCCCCCCCCCCCCCCCCCCCGAAACAAGTTCTTCTTTCTCTCGTCCTAAAGCTACAAAGCTACTGTTTTTAATTTTGCTGTGTCCACCCTGGATTACCTATATAATATTATATACCTATAGGTGTATACCTGAACATATATATTTTCCTATCGTGAAAATGTCTGAATTCAACACTTCCCATCCCCCGCGATTTATCTAACTCATCTTCCAGACCTAGGGCTGGGAGTGAACTTTCGCCATTCATTTTACACGGTTCATCAAGGCTGTTTTTTGTGTATTGCCCTAAATGTGACAATCGCCAGTCCGTGAGCAACGGATGTCATCTCGCAATGCAATTCAGAGTTCAAAGCCCTATTTGATGTTTTCGATTGGACGGAAGTACTGTTGGTCACAGACAAAAGAGGTGCAAAATTATTCTCTGCAGTCCAGTCATCCAGTACCAGTCATTCAGTAGGTACCAGCATTGGTACGTCAGAGCAACACACACATTTAGCTGTCAGCAGAGCAGCTCCCATCTTTGACAACTGAGGTAAGTTGCTCTCTTTTTTGATTTCTACGTTTATGAAGTGTAGGTATATCCCCATAAAAATTACTCCGTGTAAAAATACTAATCAAGTCTCTTCTCAACTAATAAAATAGAAGAAATCAAAATATCAGCACTGAAAGGTGATATCAAAAAATTGGCCAAGTCAACATTTTATTTTCAAAATCAAAAAAGACTTGGCGCATTATGTAAATATATAAATAGGATATGGGCCAAACGATTAATAAAAATAAAGTGATTGGCCAATTTTTGGATATCACTATACTTTTCAGTACTGACATGTTAGATTATTCTTCTAACGAAGATTTTCTACTAACGAAGATTTTCTTCTAACTTTCATCGACGCCACGAACTTTGAAGTGTAGCAAAACTGTTGAAATTACAAGTACATAATACTTTTAAAATACATAGGAGTTTCATTCCGTGTCTGTACTGGATATTCCTCCATTGACGCGTATCCGAGTCCTTACATCTCCCTCCGGCGTTTTTGGGACGCTGAAAGTGATACATTTTTTATTAGAAGTTTATAGCATTACACAAGGTGTGTGAAGGAGGTGAAATGATTGTGTTACCAGACGATGAAACAATCTTACCCCTGAGCAGTAAACATAATAATTGCATCATGATGTTACGTAGAAGTTATGATGAGTTACGTGGTCCCTCGTTCTTAGTAGATCGTTCATTGTTTTAGAATAAGTGTTGAATATCAATCTGTACATCATCCAGTCGGAGCACGTAAGCCTATCATGTGGGTATCTATGAGTGGGCCTCCCTGGCTGATGGTGTGTAGATGTTGTTGCCTACAGCTCCATGGCTGCTGCTGGCTTGGACTGTCGTCACCCACGCTGCCGACGACTCCTGTCTCAGCTACGTCGCGCACATGACGCCGCTCATCGAGTCCACTGACGTCGTCCAGCTGGGCGCAGCGTTCCACACCATCAACCATCCCGACACCGCCGTCGTCCCCAAGGCGATCTTCCCGATAGAACGATCCGTCGCCGTCGACAAACACAACACCCTCATGTTGATTTCTCTGTCGAAACCATATCTCCACGTGATGAACTCGTCAGACATGTGGCCGCAGAACAACAACCTGACGGAGTCCGAGTCCGACGCCTCGCTCAGATTCCACGCCGAGTTCACTCCTGGGAACACTCTGCACGGCGGCGTGAGATACGTCCACGGCTGTCAGATGTTGCAGCAGCGCTCTTGCCTGCAGAACACGTGTCGGATCAGCCCCGACGTCGCGCTGATGAAGACGGACGCCGGCAGAGACGTCTTCGTCCCCGCCGAGAACTTCCTCGCCGCCAACGGGTCGGCGATGAGCGACCACGTGACAGAGGGCGACGGCGTGCTCGTGATCAGCGGCTTCAGCAAGATGAGTGTGCAGGAGTGTTTTGCCCGCCAGCTGTTCATGATGCCGGCAGAAGACGGATGTTTCAATACGACTAAGTACTTCTCGTTGCCAGAGAGGGTGGAGACTTATCACTGGGGCTCGGACAGGATCGGCGTTGCGGAGAAAACTGCTTACTTTCTTGTCATGGGCTGAGAAACAGTACGTCGAATAGGTGCTACAATTCAATCAATATTTTACTCTAATATTATGTATTGATTATGTTGTTTAATATTCTGACAAGAATAAGTTAAATCTATAGATATCAGAAAATAAATGATATTAGACTGGATTAACAAACACTTGTTTTATCTAGTAAACGGTGCTTTTACATTGATCATGTGGCTCTGATCAACCCTGAAAACGATTCCAACTTTACTCTTTTTCCTTTTTTTTATGTATTGTATTTTCTTTGCAGAAGAGAGAAGGAGAGGGGTTGAGAGAGGGGTTGAGAGAGAGAGAGAGAGAGAGAGAGAGAGAGAGAGAGAGAGAGAGAGAGAGAGAGAGAGAGAGAGAGAGAGAGAGAGAGAGAGAGAGAGAGAGAGAATATGTCCGATAATGAACGTTGCGTCACTTTAGCAGTATACTCATATAAATATATTTACAATTGCATAATAAGTCATAATAATAACAAATGTCCTCCAAGAAAATACTCCTTTATTCCATTATTGTTGCTTCATGTAATCCTTCCTTTGCATTCGCCATATCTACCCCACATGTTCCTACTCGCTCTGTTGAAACCAAGCGGTGTTCAGAGCAGCCCTAAGTCTTCCTCATCATCTCCTATCCATCATTACATATACTCGTGCACATGCATTGTCCGCAAGACTTATGACAGAGGCAGGCCTGCAGTTTCATTCGTAGTCTAGAATATACTAAATTACCTATTTTACATTTATCCATGAATTTGCAGTATTTTTCGTCTTAGTGAATTTCTTGGGGGAAGTAAGCGCCCCATTTTGCTCTCCCAGCTGCGATCGCCCATGTACACATGTTCCTACACATCTCACTGTTATAAAGCCTTGTCTAACAGCAGGCTCCTTATTTAACCAAATGTGAGAACAATAACAGTGTTTAATTCGAATTCGTGAGAAATTGGTGAAGGTCGTGCAAAAATATCTAATCTGGAAACACCGTTCTATGAATCATGTGAAGTAACAGCTTCTCTCGTCACGCTAACAGAATATCTGTTCTGTACTACAAGCAAACAACACGTCTCACTGTAATTGCACGTATTAGTCCTGAGCAAAGTGCCCGGAGATTCCTTCCTCTCTTTGCGTGTACAGACTTATTCCACCGGTGACGTTATTGACCACACGACAGCACGGATCTTGATGATGGTAATTTCAATGCTAATGGTAAGTATGATCAATGGTATGACATAAGCCAGCGATACGTCCAGATAATATGTTGATTAGCGAGATGATATCGCTCCAGAGATGACGGTCATGAACAGATCCAGGATCTATGCCCGAGGGCTGGGGGGGGGGGGGGGGGGGGGGGGTCAATAAGAAGGAAGGTGTTGACAATGACCTAGACACAAGATGGGCCGCTAAATTTACCACTTTTTAATGTGGTTCGAACGAGAGTTATAAAATATGTAAAAAGAGGGTCGGCAATAATCTAAAATTTACAATGGTTTAAATATTAGACCATACCGTTTGATCATTCAAATGGAGATTTTACAGTTATTGAGAGCAATTTGGCAAAGTAGGATCATAAAAGTGATAATTTATCAAGGCAAGGCAAGGTCTATGGAGATTGGCTGCAACTCCTACACAGCATATTATTGCAGCCATGCTTATTATCCCCTTTTAAATTATACATCTGAGAAGAATTTCATTTTTAGTACCTCATTAGACATTTTAAAAATTTTACGATATTAGTGGGGATGGAAATGCCACGGAAAATGCCACTGAAATGCCACATCCTTTTAGGTGAGCAAGCAAACTAATGGTAACATGTAGCTCCATGTTGTCCTGGGCCCACATCGCGAGCGAGCAGTCTGCGCGGAGGTGGGGAACTCAAGGCTCGGGTGGTCGTGAACATGATTATAAATGCATAGCAACAATACTGGCAGTCAGTCGCGTTCCACTGCAAGAAGAGAGCTAACTCCAAGCATGGCACGATCCACGACCACTGCGGTCATCTTATTCGCGACTTTTAGTGCTTATTGTGTCTTCAGTACAATCGGTAAGTAGGTAATTTTATTTTAATGAATACAAAAAAATTGTATATTGCCATAGCTTTTCAGTTTTTTTTTAACTGGAAATGGCTTCGTTTCCATTGTTTATAGATTATACATTTATATGTATTTTTAACTTTTGAAACTCATGTGATAATATTCATTGTCTGAACAATATTTTGACACATTTCATCATTGTCTCCATCACGAATTATTGCGTATTGCAATTTCTTCTGAAATGCACTTTACTTTAATAATTTCGTATCCAGGTGTTATTTTCTTATACAACATCATTAAACACCCATCGTATTTGTGCAACTGACAGTTTCTTAAAAGTCAAGTCAATCATTCAATGTATATAAACGCAAACTAACTATCACTGCTCGGTTGGCGATTGGTGCATAGTACAAATAATAACACATCTAAACAACAATCTAATACTCACTTTATAACATAGAACTTTAGAAACCCTTCTTACCTCTATGATAGAACCACACACATGGAACCATCACTTTGCCACTGTTCCTTATTTCATTTTTGCCATCCATTCCTCTTGTCAACCATGATCTTTGAAATAAGCCATGCACATCAACTTCATCACCTAATCGTTAGCAAGAACTTGATAATACCTAAACATAACAGAATGGTGTTAGTTACTAATCACATCGATGTGTACATGATTTTGACACACAAAGCTAAAGCATCTTTATACACATTTATAAAATGAAATGGTTTATCCAAAAATATAAGAACCTTGACTGAAGCATTTCTATTACAATGGTATCCAGGAGGCCAAGTCTTGAAACTTACGCCTTCAGGACGCAAACGCTCTCGGACGTCATAAAGTCCCATTTACTGTAAGAATGATGACCTTGAAATCTACCTTTAACTGTTCAGCTTAATTTATGACTTTATAATATCTGTAATAATAATTATAATGTTAATAAATTGTTTGCAATAGATTGCTAGATGTCAATCAAATAAGTGGCTTGACTTTATGTTTCAATGTCGATCATTCTTACAGTAAATGGGACTTGTTGACGTCCTAGAGCGTTTGCGTCCTGAAGGCGTAAGTTTTAAGACTTGGCCTCCAGGGCCCTCATTCACGTACATTGTCCTTATCCTTGCCTACCCCGGGGTAGCCTACCACTTGCTTACCACCTCGGGGTAGCGAATGACACATTCGTATTCACGAAGCAGTGGTATCTTGGTGGTAGGTCACTGCCTACTTGAAATTTGAATAGTGTAAATAGAACGTAAATTTTAAGTAGGCAGTGGATTATTCCACCAATCAGATTGCGGCCCTGCAGCGGCCCTTTACAGCCCTGCGGCTGTCAGCTTTCAACGATTGGGCGAAGCTTCCTCAGAAAGGCAAAGGGGTTGGAATGTACGCAGAAACTCCACGATCAAACAAATGGGTGTACGCGAAGAAAGGTCTATCATCATCTGAATGGACAAACTCCATCAAAATGTCCTGCAACGTAGCAGCAGTCCGTGCAGTCCCCGGCAGATCACCCAACATAACCGTTGTCGTAATATAAACTGCAACGAGATCGAAACAATTGCACATGTGTTGGGGAAATGCAACAAGGGAGAACTGTTACGGAACACACGCCACCATGCTGTTCGGACAACCATTGCAGACGCATTTCGTCGACAGAAGCGCTGGGAAGTACACGAGGAAGTTTCATGTATTGCAGCTGATGGATCGACACGTCGAGCGGACATTATAGCCATAAGATCTGACAGGAAGCAAGCACTGATCTTGGATCCCACCATCCGATTCGAGCAAGGTGAAAAACACGCTGAGGACGTTGATGAAGAAAAGAAAAGGATCTACGAGCCATGCATTGAAGATCTTGCAAGACGCTACAAAGTTCCAGCTGAAAACTGGGAAGTCATTGGCCTCCTCGTAGGAGCAAGAGCAGCAATCCCATCTTTCTTCACGGCCTTTCTCAAACGATTTTCGGTTCCCCTCAGTACTTTAGATGTAATAGTTCCCTCAGTCCTCAAACACTCAATCTCCATCCTACACAACCACCTCTACAATAATTAGTAAATATACACCTTTAGTAATAGTTAGGTTAGGATAGACGTTTAGTTTAGATATTATGTATCTCTGTATAAAACATGTCAAAAAGTAAATGTAAGCATAAAAAGTAACAATGTAACCATAGCATATCTTCTTAGTCCTATTATTATACAATTGTAAATTTTATTGATTAGTACGCTAGACCTGAATGGTCAACCATGTATGTTGGAAAGCCGTCAATAAATATGATTTTCTCATTTTCTGTGCGCGTGCATTTGTCTTTATTAAAACTAGTGACAGTTCAATTCCAAACGATAAACTATACAAATACGGAACGAAATGTGTTAGTTCAATAAAATCTGGTGCAACAATAGTTTTCTACGGTGAATTCAGTGCTAACTTAACTCTGCAACATAAAAATATGAAGTTTATTACTTATATCTAGTGTTTAAGAAAATGTTTTGGAGGTTATATGGTCCATGGATTGACTTACTAGAACCAATAATACTATCCGATATTGTGTGGAATGACTAAATAAACATGAACTAACATAGAAAACGTAAGTAAAAGACAAATTAGATACAATATACACACAACACAGCTGATCAGATGACGACGCGAAGGAATTACTTCAAACAGTTGTTTTGACAGACATGTCAAGTTAAAAATGGCCGCCAATAAGTTACCACCAACTTCAAACTTGGTTACCACGGCTTACCCCTGCCTCGAGGTAGGGGTAGACTCTACCCCGGGGTAAGACATGATAACTTCTTCGTGAATACCGATACCACTGCCACCCGGTCTACCACGCCTTACCACTCGCTATCATGTCTTACCCCATGTACGTGAATGAGGGCCCAGGGGTGTGATTCTATAACTCCATTGCGACCGCTTAGCAATTTCTTCCATAAGGATTAACATTAAAATAATTGCTAAGCGATCGCAATGGAGTTATATAGAATCAGGGCCATGCATATTCATGCATATTGCATATTGCATATTGCATATTGCTCATGCATATTGCATGCAAGGCGAATATGTGTTCAGAGCATATTGGAACCAGGAAGATATTATTGGCTGGGTTTGAAAATAAGTCGTATTAGTTCAACTTCATTGACCTATGGCTTGACCCAGTGAACCAACTCGACTCCGACTAGTGGTAAAACCGCGTTGCACACATGTATTAGCGCATGATGGGGAATACACACTGCAGCATGGCATGACATGACACAAGGCGGTTCATAAACATGACGTATTCGCGCATGATGGGGAATACACCTCCCCACTGCAGCATGACATGACATGACACAAGGCGGTTCATAAACATGACGTATTCGCGCATGATGGGGAATACACCTCCCCACTGCAGCATGACATGACATGACACAAGGCGGTTCATAAACATGACGTATTCGCGCATGATGGGGAATACACCTCCCCACTGCAGCATGACATGTCATGACACAAGGCGGTTCATAAACATGACGTATTCGCGCATGATGGGGAATACACCTCCCCACTGCAGCATGACATGACATGACACAAGGCGGTTCATAAACATGACGTATTCGCGCATGATGGGGAATACACCTCCCCACTGCAGCATGACATGACATGACACAAGGCGGTTCATAAACATGACGTATTCGCGCATGATGGGGAATACACCTCCCCACTGCAGCATGACATGTCATGACACAAGGCGGTTCATAAACATGACGTATTCGCGCATGATGGGGAATACACCTCCCCACTGCAGCATGACATGACATAACACAAGGCGGTTCATAAACATGACGTATTCGCGCATGATGGGGAATACACCTCCCCACTGCAGCATGACATGACATGACACAAGGCGATTCATAAACATGACGTATTCGCGCATGATGGGGAATACACCTCCCCACTGCAGCATGACATGACATGACACAAGGCGGTTCATAAACATGACGTTTTCGCGCATGATGGGGAATACACCTCCCCACTGCAGCATGACATGTCATGACACAAGGCGGTTCATAAACATGACGTATTCGCGCATGATGGGGAATACACCTCCCCACTGCAGCATGACATGTCATGACACAAGGCGGTTCATAAACATGACGTATTCGCGCATGATGGGGAATACACCTCCCCACTGCAGCATGACATGACATGACACAAGGCGGTTCATAAACATGACGTATTCGCGCATGATGGGGAATACACCTCCCCACTGCAGCATGACATGTCATGACACAAGGCGGTTTATAAACATGACGTATTCGCGCATGATGGGGAATACACCTCCCCACTGCAGCATGACATGACATGACACAAGGCGGTTCATAAACATGACGTATTCGCGCATGATGGGGAATACACCTCCCCACTGCAGCATGACATGACATGACACAAGGCGGTTCATAAACATGACGTATTCGCGCATGATGGGGAATACACCTCCCCACTGCAGCATGACATGACATGACACAAGGCGGTTCATAAACATGACGTATTCGCGCATGATGGGGAATACACCTCCCCACTGCAGCATGACATGACATGACACAAGGCGGTTCATAAACATGACGTATTCGCGCATGATGGGGAATACACCTCCCCACTGCAGCATGACATGTCATGACACAAGGCGGTTCATAAACATGACGTATTCGCGCATGATGGGGAATACACCTCCCCACTGCAGCATGACATGTCATGACACAAGGCGGTTCATAAACATGACGTATTCGCTCATGATGGGGAATACACCTCCCCACTGCAGCATGACATGACATGACACAAGGCGGTTCATAAACATGACGTATTCGCGCATGATGGGGAATACACCTCCCCACTGCAGCATGACATGACATGACACAAGGCGGTTCATAAACATGACGTATTCGCGCATGATGGGGAATACCTCCCCACTGCAGCATGACATGTCATGACACAAGGCGGTTCATAAACATGACGTATTCGCGCATGATGGGGAATACCTCCCCACTGCAGCATGACATGTCATGACACAAGGCGGTTCATAAACATGACGTATTCGCGCATGATGGGGAATACACCTCCCCACTGCAGCATGACATGACATGACACAAGGCGGTTCATAAACATGACGTATTCGCGCATGATGGGGAATACACCTCCCCACTGCAGCATGACATGTCATGACACAAGGCGGTTCATAAACATGACGTATTCGCGCATGATGGGGAATACACCTCCCCACTGCAGCATGACATGTCATGACACAAGGCGGTTCATAAACATGACGTATTCGCGCATGATGGGGAATACACCTCCCCACTGCAGCATGACATGACATGACACAAGGCGGTTCATAAACATGACGTATTCGCGCATGATGGGGAATACACCTCCCCACTGCAGCATGACATGTCATGACACAAGGCGATTCATAAACATGACGTATTCGCGCATGATGGGGAATACACCTCCCCACTGCAGCATGACATGTCATGACACAAGGCGGTTCATAAACATGACGTATTCGCGCATGATGGGGAATACACCTCCCCACTGCAGCATGACATGACATGACACAAGGCGGTTCATAAACATGACGTATTCGCGCATGATGGGGAATACACCTCCCCACTGCAGCATGACATGTCATGACACAAGGCGGTTCATAAACATGACGTATTCGCGCATGATGGGGAATACACCTCCCCACTGCAGCATGACATGTCATGACACAAGGCGGTTCATAAACATGACGTATTCGCGCATGATGGGGAATACACCTCCCCACTGCAGCATGACATGTCATGACACAAGGCGGTTCATAAACATGACGTTTTCGCGCATGATGGGGAATACACCTCCCCACTGCAGCATGACATGTCATGACACAAGGCGGTTCATAAACATGACGTATTCGCGCATGATGGGGAATACACCTCCCCACTGCAGCATGACATGTCATGACACAAGGCGGTTCATAAACATGACGTATTCGCGCATGATGGGGAATACACCTCCCCACTGCAGCATGACATGTCATGACACAAGGCGGTTCATAAACATGACGTTTTCGCGCATGATGGGGAATACACCTCCCCACTGCAGCATGACATGTCATGACACAAGGCGGTTCATAAACATGACGTATTCGCGCATGATGGGGAATACACCTCCCCACTGCAGCATGACATGTCATGACACAAGGCGGTTCATAAACATGACGTATTCGCGCATGATGGGGAATACACCTCCCCACTGCAGCATGACATGTCATGACACAAGGCGGTTCATAAACATGACGTATTCGCTCATGATGGGGAATACACCTCCCCACTGCAGCATGACATGACATGACACAAGGCGGTTCATAAACATGACGTATTCGCGCATGATGGGGAATACACCTCCCCACTGCAGCATGACATGACATGACACAAGGCGGTTCATAAACATGACGTATTCGCGCATGATGGGGAATACCTCCCCACTGCAGCATGACATGACATGACACAAGGCGGTTCATAAACATGACGTATTCGCGCATGATGGGGAATACACCTCCCCACTGCAGCATGACATGACATGACACAAGGCGGTTCATAAACATGACGTATTCGCGCATGTGGGGAATACACCTCCCCACTGCAGCATGACATGTCATGACACAAGGCGGTTCATAAACATGACGTATTCGCGCATGATGGGGAATACACCTCCCCACTGCAGCATGACATGACATGACACAAGGCGGTTCATAAACATGACGTATTCGCGCATGATGAGGAATACACCTCCCCACTGCAGCATGACATGTCATGACACAAGGCGGTTCATAAACATGACGTATTCGCGCATGATGGGGAATACACCTCCCCACTGCAGCATGACATGACATGACACAAGGCGGTTCATAAACATGACGTATTCGCGCATGATGGGGAATACACCTCCCCACTGCAGCATGACATGTCATGACACAAGGCGGTTCATAAACATGACGTATTCGCGCAAGATGGGGAATACACCTCCCCACTGCAGCATGACATGACATGACACAAGGCGGTTCATAAACATGACGTATTCGCGCATGATGAGGAATACACCTCCCCACTGCAGCATGACATGTCATGACACAAGGCGGTTCATAAACATGACGTATTCGCTCATGATGGGGAATACACCTCCCCACTGCAGCATGACATGACATGACACAAGGCGGTTCATAAACATGACGTATTCGCGCATGATGGGGAATACACCTCCCCACTGCAGCATGACATGTCATGACACAAGGCGGTTCATAAACATGACGTATTCGCGCATGATGGGGAATACACCTCCCCACTGCAGCATGACATGACATGACACAAGGCGGTTCATAAACATGACGTATTCGCGCATGATGGGGAATACACCTCCCCACTGCAGCATGACATGACATGACACAAGGCGGTTCATAAACATGACGTATTCGCGCATGATGGGGAATACACCTCCCCACTGCAGCATGACATGACATGACACAAGGCGGTTCATAAACATGACGTATTCGCGCATGATGGGGAATACACATGCATGCACTGCAGCATGACATGTCATGACACAAGGCGGTTCATAAACATGACGTATTCGCGCATGATGGGGAATACACCTCCCCACTGCAGCATGACATGTCATGACACAAGGCGGTTCATAAACATGACGTATTCGCGCATGATGGGGAATACACCTCCCCACTGCAGCATGACATGACATGACACAAGGCGGTTCATAAACATGACGTATTCGCGCATGATGGGGAATACACCTCCCCACTGCAGCATGACATGTCATGACACAAGGCGGTTCATAAACATGACGTATTCGCGCATGATGGGGAATACACATGCATGCACTGCAGCATGGCATGACATGACACAAGGCGGTTCATAAACATGACGTATTCGCGCATGATGGGGAATACACCTCCCCACTGCAGCATGACATGACATGACACAAGGCGGTTCATAAACATGACGTATTCGCGCATGATGGGGAATACACCTCCCCACTGCAGCATGACATGTCATGACACAAGGCGGTTCATAAACATGACGTATTCGCGCATGATGGGGAATACACCTCCCCACTGCAGCATGTCATGTCATGACACAAGGCGGTTCATAAACATGACGTATTCGCGCATGATGGGGAATACACCTCCCCACTGCAGCATGACATGTCATGACACAAGGCGGTTCATAAACATGACGTATTCGCGCATGATGGGGAATACACCTCCCCACTGCAGCATGACATGACATGACACAAGGCGGTTCATAAACATGACGTATTCGCGCATGATGGGGAATACACCTCCCCACTGCAGCATGACATGTCATGACACAAGGCGGTTCATAAACATGACGTATTAGCGCATGATGGGGAATACACCTCCCCACTGCAGCATGACATGACATGACACAAGGCGGTTCATAAACATGACGTATTCGCGCATGATGGGGAATACACCTCCCCACTGCAGCATGACATGACATGACACAAGGCGGTTCATAAACATGACGTATTCGCGCATGATGGGGAATACACACTGCAGCATGACATGACATGACACAAGGCGGTTCATAAACATGACGTATTCGCGCATGATGGGGAATACACCTCCCCACTGCAGCATGACATGTCATGACACAAGGCGGTTCATAAACATGACGTATTCGCGCATGATGGGGAATACACCTCCCCACTGCAGCATGACATGTCATGACACAAGGCGGTTCATAAACATGACGTATTCGCGCATGATGGGGAATACACCTCCCCACTGCAGCATGACATGACATGACACAAGGCGGTTCATAAACATGACGTATTCGCGCATGATGGGGAATACACCTCCCCACTGCAGCATGACATGACATGACACAAGGCGGTTCATAAACATGACGTATTCGCGCATGATGGGGAATACACCTCCCCACTGCAGCATGACATGTCATGACACAAGGCGGTTCATAAACATGACGTATTCGCGCATGATGGGGAATACACCTCCCCACTGCAGCATGACATGACATGACACAAGGCGGTTTATAAACATGACGTATTCGCGCATGATGGGGAATACACCTCCCCACTGCAGCATGACATGACATGACACAAGGCGGTTTATAAACATGACGTATTCGCGCATGATGGGGAATACACCTCCCCACTGCAGCATGACATGTCATGACACAAGGCGGTTCATAAACATGACGTATTCGCGCATGATGGGGAATACACCTCCCCACTGCAGCATGACATGTCATGACACAAGGCGGTTCATAAACATGACGTATTCGCGCATGATGGGGAATACACCTCCCCACTGCAGCATGACATGTCATGACACAAGGCGGTTCATAAACATGACGTATTCGCGCATGATGGGGAATACACCTCCCCACTGCAGCATGACATGACATGACACAAGGCGGTTCATAAACATGACGTATTCGCGCATGATGGGGAATACACCTCCCCACTGCAGCATGACATGACATGACACAAGGCGGTTCATAAACATGACGTATTCGCGCATGATGGGGAATACACCTCCCCACTGCAGCATGACATGTCATGACACAAGGCGGTTCATAAACATGACGTATTCGCGCATGATGGGGAATACACCTCCCCACTGCAGCATGACATGACATGACACAAGGCGGTTCATAAACATGACGTATTCGCGCATGATGGGGAATACACCTCCCCACTGCAGCATGACATGTCATGACACAAGGCGGTTCATAAACATGACGTATTCGCGCATGATGGGGAATACACCTCCCCACTGCAGCATGTCATGTCATGACACAAGGCGGTTCATAAACATGACGTATTCGCGCATGATGGGGAATACACCTCCCCACTGCAGCATGACATGACATGACACAAGGCGGTTCATAAACATGACGTATTCGCGCATGATGGGGAATACACCTCCCCACTGCAGCATGACATGACATGACACAAGGCGGTTCATAAACATGACGTATTCGCTCATGATGGGGAATACACCTCCCCACTGCAGCATGACATGACATGACACAAGGCGGTTCATAAACATGACGTATTCGCGCATGATGGGGAATACACCTCCCCACTGCAGCATGACATGTCATGACACAAGGCGGTTCATAAACATGACGTATTCGCGCATGATGGGGAATACACCTCCCCACTGCAGCATGACATGACATGACACAAGGCGGTTCATAAACATGACGTATTCGCGCATGATGGGGAATACACCTCCCCACTGCAGCATGACATGTCATGACACAAGGCGGTTCATAAACATGACGTATTCGCGCATGATGGGGAATACACCTCCCCACTGCAGCATGACATGTCATGACACAAGGCGGTTCATAAACATGACGTATTCGCGCATGATGGGGAATACACCTCCCCACTGCAGCATGACATGTCATGACACAAGGCGGTTCATAAACATGACGTATTCGCGCATGATGGGGAATACACCTCCCCACTGCAGCATGGCATGACATGACACAAGGCGGTTCATAAACATGACGTATTCGCGCATGATGGGGAATACACCTCCCCACTGCAGCATGACATGTCATGACACAAGGCGGTTCATAAACATGACGTATTCGCGCATGATGGGGAATACACCTTCCCACTGCAGCATGACGACATGACACAAGGCGGTTCATAAACATGACGTATTCGCGCATGATGGGGAATACACCTCCCCACTGCAGCATGACATGTCATGACACAAGGCGGTTCATAAACATGACGTATTCGCGCATGATGGGGAATACACCTCCCCACTGCAGCATGACATGTCATGACACAAGGCGGTTCATAAACATGACGTATTCGCGCATGATGGGGAATACACCTCCCCACTGCAGCATGTCATGTCATGACACAAGGCGGTTCATAAACATGACGTATTCGCGCATGATGGGGAATACACCTCCCCTCTGCAGCATGACATGACATGACACAAGGCGGTTCATAAACATGACGTATTCGCGCATGATGGGGAATACACCTCCCCACTGCAGCATGACATGTCATGACACAAGGCGGTTCATAAACATGACGTATTCGCGCATGATGGGGAATACACCTCCCCACTGCAGCATGACATGTCATGACACAAGGCGGTTCATAAACATGACGTATTCGCGCATGATGGGGAATACACCTCCCCACTGCAGCATGACATGTCATGACACAAGGCGGTTCATAAACATGACGTATTCGCGCATGATGGGGAATACACATGCATGCACTGCAGCATGACATGTCATGACACAAGGTGGTTCATAAACATGACGTATTCGCGCATGATGGGGAATACACCTCCCCACTGCAGCATGACATGTCATGACACAAGGCGGTTCATAAACATGACGTATTCGCGCATGATGAGGAATACACCTCCCCACTGCAGCATGACATGACATGACACAAGGCGGTTCATAAACATGACGTATTCGCGCATGATGTGGAATACACCTCCCCACTGCAGCATGACATGACATGACACAAGGCGGTTCATAAACATGACGTATTCGCGCATGATGGGGAATACACCTCCCCACTGCAGCATGACATGACATGACACAAGGCGGTTCATAAACATGACGTATTCGCGCATGATGGGGAATACACCTCCCCACTGCAGCATGACATGTCATGACACAAGGCGGTTCATAAACATGACGTATTCGCGCATGATGGGGAATACACCTCCCCACTGCAGCATGACATGTCATGACACAAGGCGGTTCATAAACATGACGTATTCGCGCATGATGGGGAATACACATGCATGCACTGCAGCATGACATGACATGACACAAGGCGGTTCATAAACATGACGTATTCGCGCATGATGGGGAATACACCTCCCCACTGCAGCATGACATGTCATGACACAAGGCGGTTCATAAACATGACGTATTCGCGCATGATGGGGAATACACCTCCCCACTGCAGCATGAAATGACATGACACAAGGCGGTTCATAAACATGACGTATTCGCGCATGATGGGGAATACACCTCCCCACTGCAGCATGACATGACATGACACAAGGCGGTTCATAAACATGACGTATTCGCGCATGATGGGGAATACACCTCCCCACTGCAGCATGACATGACATGACACAAGGCGGTTCATAAACATGACGTATTCGCGCATGATGGGGAATACACCTCCCCACTGCAGCATGACATGACATGACACAAGGCGGTTCATAAACATGACGTATTCGCGCATGATGGGGAATACACCTCCCCACTGCAGCATGACATGACATGACACAAGGCGGTTCATAAACATGACGTATTCGCGCATGATGGGGAATACACCTCCCCACTGCAGCATGACATGACATGACACAAGGCGGTTCATAAACATGACGTATTCGCGCATGATGGGGAATACACCTCCCCACTGCAGCATGACATGACATGACACAAGGCGGTTCATAAACATGACGTATTCGCGCATGATGGGGAATACACCTCCCCACTGCAGCATGACATGTCATGACACAAGGCGGTTCATAAACATGACGTATTCGCGCATGATGGGGAATACACCTCCCCACTGCAGCATGACATGACATGACACAAGGCGGTTCATAAACATGACGTATTCGCGCATGATGGGGAATACACCTCCCCACTGCAGCATGACATGACATGACACAAGGCGGTTCATAAACATGACGTATTCGCGCATGATGGGGAATACACCTCCCCACTGCAGCATGACATGTCATGACACAAGGCGGTTCATAAACATGACGTATTCGCGCATGATGGGGAATACACCTCCCCACTGCAGCATGTCATGTCATGACACAAGGCGGTTCATAAACATGACGTATTCGCGCATGATGGGGAATACACCTCCCCACTGCAGCATGACATGACATGACACAAGGCGGTTCATATACATGACGTATTCGCGCATGATGGGGAATACACCTCCCCACTGCAGCATGACATGTCATGACACAAGGCGGTTCATAAACATGACGTATTCGCGCATGATGGGGAATACACCTCCCCACTGCAGCATGACATGTCATGACACAAGGCGGTTCATAAACATGACGTATTCGCGCATGATGGGGAATACACCTCCCCACTGCAGCATGACATGTCATGACACAAGGCGGTTCATAAACATGACGTATTCGCGCATGATGGGGAATACACCTCCCCACTGCAGCATGACATGTCATGACACAAGGCGGTTCATAAACATGACGTATTAGCGCATGATGGGGAATACACCTCCCCACTGCAGCATGACATGACATGACACAAGGCGGTTCATAAACATGACGTATTCGCGCATGATGGGGAATACACCTCCCCACTGCAGCATGACATGTCATGACACAAGGCGGTTCATAAACATGACGTATTCGCGCATGATGGGGAATACACCTCCCCACTGCAGCATGTCATGTCATGACACAAGGCGGTTCATAAACATGACGTATTAGCGCATGATGGGGAATACACCTCCCCACTGCAGCATGACATGACATGACACAAGGCGGTTCATAAACATGACGTATTCGCGCATGATGGGGAATACACCTCCCCACTGCAGCATGGCATGACATGACACAAGGCGGTTCATAAACATGACGTATTCGCGCATGATGGGGAATACACCTCCCCACTGCAGCATGTCATGTCATGACACAAGGCGGTTCATAAACATGACGTATTCGCGCATGATGGGGAATACACCTCCCCACTGCAGCATGTCATGTCATGACACAAGGCGGTTCATAAACATGACGTATTCGCGCATGATGGGGAATACACCTCCCCACTGCAGCATGACATGACATGACACAAGGCGGTTCATAAACATGACGTATTCGCGCATGATGGGGAATACACCTCCCCACTGCAGCATGACATGTCATGACACAAGGCGGTTCATAAACATGACGTATTCGCGCATGATGGGGAATACACCTCCCCACTGCAGCATGACATGACATGACACAAGGCGGTTCATAAACATGACGTATTCGCGCATGATGGGGAATACACCTCCCCACTGCAGCATGACATGTCATGACACAAGGCGGTTCATAAACATGACGTATTCGCGCATGATGGGGAATACACATGCATGCACTGCAGCATGACATGACATGACACAAGGCGGTTCATAAACATGACGTATTCGCGCATGATGGGGAATACACCTCCCCACTGCAGCATGACATGTCATGACACAAGGCGGTTCATAAACATGACGTATTCGCGCATGATGGGGAATACACCTCCCCACTGCAGCATGACATGTCATGACACAAGGCGGTTCATAAACATGACGTATTCGCGCATGATGGGGAATACACCTCCCCACTGCAGCATGACATGACATGACACAAGGCGGTTCATAAACATGACGTATTCGCGCATGATGGGGAATACACCTCCCCACTGCAGCATGACATGTCATGACACAAGGCGGTTCATAAACATGACGTATTCGCGCATGATGGGGAATACACCTCCCCACTGCAGCATGACATGACATGACACAAGGCGGTTCATAAACATGACGTATTTGCGCATGATGGGGAATACACATGCATGCACTGCAGCATGACATGACATGACACAAGGCGGTTCATAAACATGACGTATTCGCGCATGATGGGGAATACACCTCCCCACTGCAGCATGACATGACATGACACAAGGCGGTTCATAAACATGACGTATTCGCGCATGATGGGGAATACACCTCCCCACTGCAGCATGACATGTCATGACACAAGGCGGTTCATAAACATGACGTATTCGCGCATGATGGGGAATACACCTCCCCACTGCAGCATGACATGACATGACACAAGGCGGTTCATAAACATGACGTATTCGCGCATGATGGGGAATACACCTCCCCACTGCAGCATGACATGACATGACACAAGGCGGTTCATAAACATGACGTATTCGCGCATGATGGGGAATACACCTCCCCACTGCAGCATGACATGACATGACACAAGGCGGTTTATAAACATGACGTATTCGCGCATGATGGGGAATACACCTCCCCACTGCAGCATGTCATGTCATGACACAAGGCGGTTCATAAACATGACGTATTCGCGCATGATGGGGAATACCTCCCCACTGCAGCATGACATGTCATGACACAAGGCGGTTCATAAACATGACGTATTCGCTCATGATGGGGAATACACCTCCCCACTGCAGCATGACATGACATGACACAAGGCGGTTGACATCGCTGGCGTTGAGTGATGCTGATTTTAATCTCAGTCCGTGGTCTTGAACTGTCGGGTGACAGCATCAAGGATGTGATCGGGTCGGGTTTAGTAGCGACCTTCTCAGCTCGAGATCCGTGAAAAACACATCACACCGGATCATAATTCACACGGGGAGTGACGTAATATGTCGTCATAGTCAAGGGCGGGTGATTACACCGGTAGGGTTAGAAAATACTGATAACTTTCTCTCTAATTTGAATCTCTGTTCATGTTTGGTTGAGCTGTAACTCGAGGGCTATCATGATGCCGCTATTGCGTCTTGATGTGTCGTGTAAGCCGAAGGGTACACTAAATGAACTTTACATTTTACAACATTGCTCTTTTGTAACTCATTTCTAGAGCAGATATATTTCACAGTTTCAAATACTGTTCTTCGCGAATCAGTTGAAGATAATCTAAAATGATTAATATGAGAAAATCGAGCGGTGTATCTTCTACTCTCAGTAGCTAGGAGAGTTCTCACCTACAAATACAATATAATTTTATTTTCAAAGTGAACTCAACATTTTCCATCCACTTTCAAATACATGGACAATACCTGTAATGCTGGTGTGCTCAACATAAACATGAACTATGTCAAATGATCGCTGGTTAAATCTTTACTTGCTTGAATAATGTCTGGACATGTAATAACGAGCTTGATAAGTATTCACCACTGTCAGTGATGCTGCTTTGGATCTATGAGAAGAGATAAGACGTAATGTTGAGGTTAGTAACCTATACAAGGAGTATTCAACCAGGCCATAACTTCTCCAAGATATTACCATAAGTCACATTGAACTTGCACCGTGACATTCCACTAGACACTGCCGGTGCGGTTTTGTCTTGTGCATGGGAAAAGTGGTGTAATGTCTTCGAGAAGACGTTATCTACAGATACGTTCCACTGCCGAGTAACATGCACTCGCAACACAAGAAGAATCCTATCCCTCAATTACAATCTTCATTCTTTCATACATCAAGGCTTGATCTTTGTCCTCAAATACAAGTTTTGTAACCAACCAGCAGAACCGACTCTGACGTCATTGCAAAATTATAATACTTAGAATTCGTTATAATTTATAATACGATTACGGTATAATAGCTGGTTGGTCACGTGGGTTAGAGATGGATGACTACATGTGTATGTTCACAGGACAGCAACAAGGCCCCGCCAGTGAGCTGTGTCTGGGCTGCATCTGCGAGGCTGTGTCCAACTGCAACCGATCTCTGGGCTGCGATCGAGATGTCTGCGGACTCTTCAAGATCACCTGGGCATACTGGGCAGACTCGGGCAAGCCGGTCATCAACCAGGACAGTCCGGACAGAGAAGGAGGTGCGTGACAACTAGCTCATGATATCGCCAGACTAGAAAACCCCCGTAATGATGTCATAAAAGTTACTTAATTTTTTTAATGCGAGAAACTGGAAATGCAAAACAAATTACTTCTTTGTGTGAAAAGTTATATTAGATTAGATGCATGTACGATTTGTATCTGGAAAATATAACTGTATATTCTAATAAAATGTAGTAATGCATAAATTACATAATTAATGGACAGCACAGATTGTGTGCTTAGATCATTGTGTGAAAGCTGCCGGTGTTATGATGATTCTAAAAGCTTTGTGAATCGCTTTTGTAAATACAATAGATGGATTCTAAGCTTTTAATACAATAATGATCTGAGTGAGCAATTAAACACAATGAATATTCAACGCTTGAACATGAATGTAATAATTCTTGCAGCTTACGCGCGATGCGTAACTGAGCCGTTCTGCGCAGCGCGCGCAGTCCAAGGATACATGGCGAAGTATGCAAAGGTTGGTGCTGACACACACATGGTTCAATGATATTCTGACACAAGTATGAGCTGACTAAACTGCACCTACTGGGCAATAAGTAATATATCGTAATCTAATTGTCAACTACGTGACACATATTGCTTCACAAGGAACAAATATGTACCTACCCTGACAACATATTTTCTTTCCTGAATAATTTCAAACGTTCCGACACAACAAGAATTTTTAAATGAAATCAGGCACAGAATTGTACGACAAAATGCGATACTCAATCTGTATTGAAAGTATTGCGATCAGTTGTATGGAAAGTACATTATTCTTGTCGATTTTTACCATCACAAAAAACTATTAGATCACCCCGTAATTTATTACTCACAATATCAGGAACGAACTAGGTTACCTCAATGCAGTCAAAGTCATGATTATCTTAGAGTAGCATGACATTTTGATCTGGGCGCCTCGGTTTCGTCCTATACTTTCACATGTAAAGTTCTCATCAATCATTTGCCGCTTATAATCAGATCCGACCTTGGATCTACACCTGTAAATTATCTGGGGATTTTGATCGCGAACATAACGACCGTTATAATGTTAATTTATTGATCCATATCAACATTAAAAGAGTCGGCTCTACTAAAAGGTAAACATTGGAACTTTTGAACCATTCACGTTATGAAATAAGTGAAAAATAATTAGCATTGGTAAGCACCAAGTTATAAAGCCAAGTAAAGCTCGTGGAAAAGCTGGAAAATAGAGATTTCCCACGAGTTTGGGTACAAATATTATATTTATAAGATGGAGTTTAAACATTGCTAAGGTCGACTATAAAATTAGCTACGGTAATTAATTTTCAAATTTTTCGTAAATTGAATGGTACAAAAATTATGACGATATTATTTAGAGGAAATATTACCTCCATGTAATGTATACTTCGAGTACAGACGACACTTAACGATCTGTATGAAAGCACTTGTGTGTGACTCTAGTTGTGACTCTACTTGTGACTCTACTTGTGACTCTCTACTTGTGACTCTACCTACTTGTGACTCTCTACTTGTGACTACTGAGTAGGTACTAGGTAGTATACTTCTGAAGCTAGGCTGGATTCAAACAAAAGTGTCGTCTGATATAGGTAGATAATACAAATGAAATGATAAAGTGTATAGCAGATAATAATCTTTGTAAATCCATTAGGATATCAAATAAATGTGTTTCTTCGTCAAATGTTATATTGAGGAGTCTTTATGGAAGTGGCAGGGGAGACTCGTGTCCCGTTTTCAAAACATTTTCAATGTTGGGATAATTATTGAACGTAAATATGGTTTCAGAAGGTTTGTGTCACGTTGAACTATTTATTTATATATTTGTGTTGTATGCGCCCCTGGATGAAGTGGACCTGGTCAATGTTCTGATTCTGATTCTGTTGCTCCTGCAGCAGGACTGCAACGGCGACGGAGTGATCGACTGCTACGACTACGCCGCGATCCACAGACTGGGAGGCTACGGCTGCTCCGGCCCTCTGGACTACAATTACCAAACCAAGTTCCAGAACTGCCAGCGCTCCGTGGCACAACTCAACCAGGGATAATCTCATTACACACACATTTTATATCAAAACACAAACAGTAATAATATCATTTTATTATTATAAATTATTTCTTTCTAAAACAGTAATTAATTAACTCCCCTCATCTGCCAAGAATGTATCTCACAACATCCTTCCTAGTAATTAATTTACATGAATTTGGATTGTACCATAGGTCCCTGTAAGGTTCAGATTCTTTGTCGCTTTGTTTCTCTTTGTCCCATGGTACAATGTTGGTATGTTACGAAAACCCTCAAGTGAAGCAGCAAATATAAAGGAATAAGACGAAGATACCAAAAACCTATTCAGAGCCACAAGAAATAAATGTTACCTGACTTTCCATGTGCTTTCCCTACACAGTGGATTTTTCAATCAATTTATAGAACCAAATTATCTGGAAGACTTGATTCCTAAAAAGTTTTTTAAAATTCAGAGTGCGCTACTGCACAAGCCATGTATAATATTAGTCATCTAAAAAATCCTCCCAACAATCACTTCATTGTAGTTGTTCGAACATTTGATTGTTGTAAGGCAACAATGCTAAGAGCCTTGCGGTGGGGTGGGGATGGGGGAATGGTAGGAAGGTATAGTCTCTTTACCTAATAAGACAAACGCATTTTCGCTTCTAAAACCATCTGCGTGATTCCTGGGAAATCATTCATAAATCATTTTCACACTGGCAATTCGCACGCATGCTTTTCTAGAGACAAATGTGAAAATAGACTATACAAAATTTAACCAAATTTAACTTCATCCCTCGCGACAGTTTTTTATGTGCTCTATCTCATTTCAGTTTTAACAGCCATAACACCGACACAGCCGTCACGAAACTAAAATCTAAAGAGTAAAGGGGTAAGTAAGTAGAATGTGGGCGAAGCCGGCATCAACCACTGATATACATTGCATCAACAGAGGAAATGTTGGTTATGTACAGTTACCTAGGTGCGTATTAATATTTGCAACGCTGGAGGAAGATTATGGTTGTTCAACAATGAGCAGTGCGACAGGCCTGGCCAAACGGTATTTGTTTTTGAAACCTAAAATACTCGTATGAGCTAAGTTTATTTATAGTTTATTTATACAATATCCTACTCTACCATTTGGAAAAATTATTTAAAATTTTGTAGTATCTCACTGTATCATGTTTATAGAAGTTCCCAGGAATTTAAAACGAAATAATATGTCAGTTAAAGTTGTTAGATATATCATTATAAATTGTTATAATTAATATAAATTATTTATAGAAATAAATAAATAGATTAGAAAATAAGTTCGTTTGTATTTTGCAACAAAAAGGTAAAGAGTCTAAGGTAAAGGGTATATTTATTGAGCGAGCGAAGCGAGCGTCTCCTTTTGGCTCTTTTGGCACGGACCTCTGTTTTTTTTTTGTAACTCTGTTACTGCCGGTATACAAGTCACAGTTTTTCTTCGATCGAGCTGAAATTTTGCACACATGTACGGAACATTTCTGGGCGTTGCAGACCCTAATTTTTTTTGAAATCCACTGATTGGTTCAAATTTAAAAAAAATTATCTTTCGATTGGTTGGTTCGATCAATTTGAAATTTTGACAAGTCATTACCACCGGCAATGTTCCCAATCTTACAAAGTTTCAGCCAAATCCTCCCATTAGTTAAAATTAAAAAAAAACTTTCCTGTGTTTTTTGAAATTTAAACTAGAACCGATTGACCGATCAACTTAAAACTTTGCATGGTCATTGGGACCAACATTATATGTAGTTTTGACAATTTTCCGACTAATCTGTGCTTAAATATAAAAGTTATTGACAATTTACGGACATTTTGCGTTTTGGCTGTCAATTTTCTCGAAAATGTTGATCACGGCAGCTTCGAATCTGCATAGTTCCAAGGTAGTTAGAGCAGAAACTTTCAAACGTATGAAACTGATATGACCGTTCAACAGATCGGTCTAATATTGTGTATGATGCCAGGTATATCATTTTGTTGAAGAGTTCCTGTGATTTTGAATATTAACAAGGAACAGTTCAATCATAAAAATGCAATGGATCAACATAAGACTTTGCATGGTTATTGGGGTTAACATTTTAGGAATATTTGGAGATTTTATACAAGTCTGACGAAATTCAAGAATTATTGGCTTTTAATGATATTTTCGATAGACAGAATTTCGGTTCGAGTTGTTGCGCGTATCCGTGCTCGCTCATCAACGCGTTACTCAGAGCGTTTTCCTAGTTACATTTCTACGCGATTAGGGTGGAGGGGGGTCCGCCATAACCTAGTGTAACAAGGGCGGGAGGCAAGGGTGTAAGTTATATAGGCTCTCTGTGACGTAACGCTTCCCAACAAACATACGAACCTAAAGCAATATGATGCAGCTTTATAATTTTATTCATATTGATATTCATATCCACTCATGATGTTATAATTATTTCAGCTAACATTTGATTTTGCGAGACCTTGCAAGAAGAGTAAGCAGTGTGGAAAGAAGGCTGAATAGTTGAGTAAATAATAAAGAGCCGATATTTACACCCAACAAATCATAAAACGGTATTTGAACGAAACGGATTGGCTGCTGGTCTGGTTCCTTGACAATCAATCCTTGTTATTATCAATTAAATCAGAGCTCATCTTCTGTAGAGGTAGATGACGAGTTAGCATGGACTTCATCGGGTGCAATCACATTTTTTCCAGCTTTCAAATTATCTTCAAATTATCTCAAATTATCTTTCAAATAATGTTTTATCATTTGTTGAGTGTACACATTATTTTTTTAGTTAATAACGATCAAATGCTATTTGAATGTCTAATGTCTATATTATTATTACTTATTAGTATGATTTGTTTGAAACCAGAAGATTCTTGTCGTTTGTTTCCATCGTTTCATCGTCTAACTCAAGTTGAAGTTGCTTAGGTCTACTCGAACCGCTAGCGACCTGTGAGTGATTTAGTGTTATGATTTTATCAAAACGATATTCATAGCGATAACGATAACGATTCATACTTCATAGTCCTTACTTAGTGATCATTCAAGGAGCGTAATTGGTTGTTGCCATGACAATACAGTCCTAATAAACTGTTTAAAATGTAGCCGAGTATTGAACAACTAACCCTTATAATCATTTCTGTTAATATTTATCCAGATAGCCATCTTATATTTGCTTTTCTTCATTGACCCTGTTTAATAATTCCAGTTCTCAACATTAATGACCTGATAAATAAATCAATTGAACTCGGAATTATTTGCGACCTACATATTGTGCCCAATTGACCAATCATTCATGACAGAATCATTACGATTTACGATAGTTCGATTGTTAGATCCACAATCAACATCGCCATGGAAATATCATCGCTCTTCTGTCTTCTATTGTTGTCCGCAACAATGCATCTGGGTAAGCTTTGAATGTTTCCACTAGGTTTGTTCGTCGGGGTGTTCTAACCTGCTCGGAGCAGGCGGAAGTACGTCACTGAATTTGTTAGATGCATGAATTACGAATCAAATCTCGACGGATAGGTATAAGTAAACTTTTCCGTGACGACTTCCGGTGTGTTCCGAGCAGGTTAGAACACCCCGACGAACAGACCTACTTTTAGTTGCCTTTTAGGGTCAGTCTTTGCAGTGGCTCATTTCATTTCCGCATGCGAACATTTCCAACAAACTCGAGAATAGGCACCCTGGTCAACTAACTTTTCATGCTGATGTAAAGACAAGCAATTCCGTGCCTTCGTACTTCGCTTACTTGCATTTTATTTTGACACGAAACCTTTCTCTATCAGGACGAAATTAAAAGATTGATCTGTCTTGTATTAGTCCACATTTTGCACAGCCAAAAACTACACAAAAATAATGTGAAGTGGGGCCGTGAAAGATGCCAATTCGTTTTACACTTATATTAGGTACTTAGGACACTGTAATTAGGTTTTTATGATGTTTTTAGTTAGAATATATGCTATTCTACATTACAGTTATTATACCACCTTCCATCACCTTCAATATTCACAAATACATCACTTATTATGCGTTTTAAACATTGATGACATGTCACATAGGAATTAACTCATTACAATCTTTAAATGAGTTTTAATGAGTTTAAATTACCAATTTAGGTATTAATATCCTTTGGTAGTCTGTTGTACTCTCAAATACATTTAAAAATTTAAATTACAGTTTCCTAGGTGTATAATATCATTGAAAAACGAATTGTCATCTTTCTCGGCCTTTCACAGTTGCCCACAAAAAAGCTCAATTTGAAGCAATTCAAAGTTTGACAAAACTTTACAAATTTACATCAAAAAGTTTTTTTAAAGATTTTAATAAGATGTTATTTTTTTAAGGGTTAACCAGCGCCAGGCGACCAATCAACAACCTTTGATTTTTTGCCCTTTTTGGGTTCTTTGTAGTTAACTACATTATATAAAAAAATAAAAAGAGGACTTGACGGATGAATTTTTGAGATATTCATTACTAAACTTTGTAGTTTTCCCATAAGCTATCATGTGCAAGGTCAAATATTTGTCAATATATCACAGATATCTAAAATCCAGACGATAAATATTTTTTGAAAACTGTTTTTTATCATCATTATTTCCATATCTTCGTAATAAGCACTTCACAATGTAGGGTTGACGCTACAAAAATAGAACAAGAAATGTGTTCTTATTTTTGTGTGTTTTTCTCACCACCTTCTTCATGCACGGGAGAGAGGAGTGCATGAAGAAGGTGGTGGTTTTTCTTCTACTTGAAAGACATCATTCACATGTGGCAACCAAGATTCATGGACATCATTACTACATTCATACTAGTAGAGACGGTTGTCTCACTCCTATACTGATAACATTGACCGCAGTGAAGCCTTTTCAGACCCTGTGATTGGGGAAATCTGGGTGGCCCCGGTGATTTAAGCGACGTCTATAGCGTGAAGAGTGAACTACTTGATGACCAATCTCTGACGATGGCTCAACCGCTAATTCATAGTTTACACTTGATGTGCCTGCTGGCACGCAGAATAGCTGTTATTTGACGATATTTAATGGTTTATAGTTCATTTTATAGTTTAATTGTAAATATCTGATATAAAACAAAAGAACATCGTGCATAGCATATAAATGCAACGACGGGCTCAATGGGTAAATTTAGCAGTTAGTTCATATTTTTACCACTAGTGCTGATATATGCGCTAACGATGCCGGGTAGCGTATTTCCAAACTATACAATGCCGCAGCGCACTGTCTCCTCATTGGTTGGTTTTGGTCACGTGACGCCTTGTTGACGCTCTTGCGCCCTTACCTCGCTACGCAAGTCTAGCCAACAGCTGTCACCTGTCAGTGTGATGTGATGACACGAACGCGAAACAAATAATCACAAAGAGATAATAAGTAATTAAAAAAGGAAGTGAAGAAGAAACTTATTAAGTCTACATGTTTGAAGTGTTTCAAAATGTATATAATATATCTAGGTACTCAATTGCGCCCATAGAGCTACCTAGGTACTTGATAATACTTTGTAACCTCACAAAGCTTAAAGCTAATTATCGTCACTTCAGTGATATCTAGATCGTAAACGAATTATAGCACATTCAAGTGGAATAAATGATCCAATAAAATAGAACCAGAGTTCTGAATTCTGTCACGCTGTCAACAATTCTTCGCATCGAGCAATTGTTCACGCCTAGGTACGAGTGATCGCCAGAAGAAAATTGACAAGATCATATCCAAGTTAATAGAAGGTAATAACATCTTATATTGTATCCATATGAAACTAGGTCTCGATTGTCACACAATTTTTATAAGAAGTCATCATTTTAATGGATTTTCTCTCATGATAATTATATCCCAAAGATTTTGCTTAAATATTCCTGCTTGTTTCTTATCAATCATCTTTTAACTATCTACCTAGTACCTACTTGTAGACCCACTGTTACTCCAGTATTAATTACTGTATATTGTTTTCTTACCTTGTACCTATACGTAGTTTTTTCACTTGAACACAGATGTTTCGACAAGGACATCCAGAACAAAATTAAAACACCATCGTGTTTGACATCGAGTGCATCGACTGATGTCCGAGCCGGAGTTCAAACACTGCTTCGGAACAATCTTAACAAGAAACCTGCTTGACATCCGTTCTTCTGTACTTCAATTGGTAGGTAGGTATGCATTGTAATAGTGTAATAGCTAGGTAGGTACCTTTTATACTATTGCATGATGTGTAAAGACTGTCTCGTCTTACTAGAACGTACCTTACAAAACACAGCAATACTTTGCATTTTTGTTGGTCGTTTTGCACCGTTTGTATCTATTCTTAGGTAGGTAGGTAGGTATGCATTGTAATAGTGTAATAGCTAGGTAGGTACCTTTTATACTATTGCATGATGTGTAAAGACTGTCTCGTCTTACTAGAACGTACCTTACAAAACACAGCAATACTTTGCATTTTTGTTGGTCGTTTTGCACCGTTTGTATCTATTCTTATTATTAAGCAAGGGTTCAATAATCCATTAGCACAGACTTTATGGGATGATGC